>WBNO01029046.1:0-20209 GCA_013400575.1 Peucedramus taeniatus | reverse complement strand
AAAACGAAAATAAGAAACAAATCCGTTTTTTTCCTATCTTCAAAGAAGTTTAAAACACAAACATCAGGCATCCAGTTAGAATAAAAGATAGCTTTGCTGAAGTCAGCAGCACTACAGGATTGATTTGAGTTCAAAAGCCACTCATTACATTCTGTCCAGCACTCTTCGAAGGAAACAAAAATTTCTGTTTTCCTGATTACATTCTTTTCCATCAGCAAAAATCTTTGAGTACCTGAAAAATAGCATTTATCCATTGCATACTAGGAAAACCCTGGAAAACACAAAATTCTTGTCCTGCCCGGAACCCAGCATGATCAAAGACATTAAATGGATCACCACATTCAGCACTGAAACAGTCATTTACCCTACAGTTCATCCCTTAGGTGCTTATTGCTGCACCACATAAACAAATTTCTTTTCCTTAAATAAACTGAAACATTCTGCTTCTTAGCAGTTTACACAAGTTTTCTCTCTTAAATGTCCTCAGTTAAGGAGCTGCTACACTGACTGTCATGACTGCCAGTCTGTCTTAAATGCCCCTTGTGCAAAAACAGCAAGAAACTGAGTCTTGCGGATAGACGGGACAGTGCAAAACCCTGCAGAGAAAAAGTACAAGCTGGGAAAGGAGAAGAGTACCAAGGTAAGCCTGACTTTCAAGACCTAGTATTGGTAAATATATACAAAAAAATGTATGTGGGAAGCCCCACTTAAAAGCTTAAATGTCCATTGGAATCACAAATCATCTGTTCATTATTTAACCCACAAGCAAAGGAGTAGCTATAGTATGCCTGAACTGCAAAGAGTATGTCAGTGAGGTTACAAATATATCCTAATTTCACCTTATCTCATTGCTAAACAATAGCCTTTTTCATGGGCCCTTTTTCTCTTCAGATTTACTTTATTGCAGGTACTCCGCTGCCTTTCAGCTTCTGAGAAATATTGTTTATGACAACACCTGGATGAATTTTGAGTCATACCATCCTTTTCTAATTCAAACACTATGTTGCTTTGCATAATTTGCAATCCACTTCATGCTACGTTGCCAAGCGACTGTTTCCATCTTTAATGTGGAATTGGTATTTCTTTTTTCAGTGTGTAGTTAATGAAGGACAGAAGCTTCATGATTAATTTAATTTTAACCATAAAAGCAGGTGATGACTACACAAGGATGACTAGATAAGAAATCGTCCCTTTATAATTGTCAATTTGTCAGTATCAGTCTGGAATTTCACTGTGAATTTATTTTCCATTTTATTCTCAGATCTACACCCAAGCACAGGCATGTAACACTTATCTTCTCAGTGATCTTTAACCTGTGTATTTGTATAGCAACTTGCACAACAAGGCCTTGATCAGGGCTCCCAGGCACTACTGGGATTACTGGGATAGAATTAAGGGACTTTTTTTCCTAGACAGTGCCAGGAAATGACTGCATGTAGGGTTCCATTAAACAGCAAAGTCTATTAGAAAAGGATCAGAATCCCATTTTTTAGGAACTGTGTGTCAGGATCATGGTTAATCTAAATAGAAAGTAAAACATAGACCATCTTATGATCAAGATCTGCTTAGGTTCCCAGAATATGAACACATTTTCTAGTGAACTAGCTTTAAAAATTATTAATCCATGTTTTGATATCTGAAAAGTATTCTGCTCTTAAAATTTGTCATGACCTTACTTTAGAAACCAAAGACAAGCAAACAAACTCACAAAACCCAAGAAAAAACCACCTTTTCCAAAGCCTGTGTATAAGTTTTAATACTATAAAAACATTTTGTCTACTTTATTCATTAACTTTATTATTTTTAAACCACTCCCACTTCAAAAAGACAGAATTTGACATGCTGCTTGATGTAATCTTTTCTCTATTCCTATATTATACCTGTTTAAAAACATTAAGCATTTCCTGAACTACACAGTTTTTTATCATAAAATATGCTCTAAATTATGTTGTGACTCACACGACACAGGTCAAAGACTTGCATAGCTTATCAAGCATAACTTCTGAGTTGAATTACATCAGAAGTATCTTCCATTTATTTATTAAAATGCCACACTTTAATCACAGGTCAATGAAGAATAAAAACTTCTCATTAGAAATTAAATACCTATGAAAAATATGTCTGCATTACGATTGGTATGTAATGGAAAAAAATCAGAAGAGTGGGTGATCCTTGTAATTATATAATTTCCAGCCCTATGGTAGCTGACTCTTCATGAAATGTCAACCAATGCTATGGGGCAAAAAAAAAAAGGCAGAGAACATAAGGAATTGGTAATTTCAAATGAAAATCTGTGTTTCTCGTTTCACACTCTGAGCATTCTAATACATTAGAAGTGGTCTGGAGAATTATTACTTTTGCAAGTAAGATTCAAAATACAAACTAGCTCAGAAGCATGAATTTTTCTCTGCAATGAGAAGAGAATTTGTTATCCACATATTCTTCACTTGTTCAACTACATTACTGGTAGCTACTTTTACAACATTTTATACAAATACATTTTATACCAAAATCTGCTGTGAATGAATTCTGAGCCATAAAAAAGTGTATTAGAGGACATACAATAAAGTGCAGTTTCATATGGGAGTTTTGAAAAGTGGTGTTTTAAATATATTCTCATTTTCCTTTCCCCAAACTCTGATGTAGCAGCAAGACAGAATCATAGGAAAATGAATGTATAATGGAGATAATATATTCCCATCTAAGAGGCAGGAAGTTTATTCTTCTAATACTTCTGTCAGTGATGTGTTGGATAAAAACAAGATTTAAAATAACAAAGACTTATTACTAACTGTATTTTAATAAAACATGAAGAAATAGAATATTGCATAGGAACATATACAGAAGAGACTATACCAGGCCTTACTGAACTAGTATGATCTGATTTTCTGATTTTTCTTTATGATAAGAAAACTAATATTTTCAGGACTATAAAAAAGTATTAGAGGAAAAACTGCTGAATATTTTAAGTAAAATGAATATCAAAATGCTCCGAAGTATTTACAAACAAACAAACAAAAAAAAAAAAAAAGTATACCAGGAAAACTAAGCACAAAAATAATTTTAAATATTTCAACCTGGAGCTTTCTTGTTTAGGATGTAGTTGGCGCTACAATCATCCCTTCAATAAGGTAGATAATTTGTTCAAAAAACGTTACTAGACAATAATGGTATGAACTGCTTCAATTAAGTAAACATGAGGAATTTGGGCTGCCCCTCTCTTCTCAGAGGCTGCCTTTTAGTCCTTGCATCTGTACACATCACCTACATCTTTTCCAATGTGTAATTTGGTAAGTTCTTGCTGCACTCAGTGTTATAAATCCTTTTTTTAAAGATGCAAAATCGTCTTCTATTCCAGCATTCTCTCCCACTGGTTTTTATCAAGCCCTCCCCTTGTGAGAGGACTCAATGTAGGGTCCAACACACCAGCAAAGAGGGTCCCTTCCTCTCCCACACCTATGAGATTAGGAGATGATCAGGGGAAAGATAAAGACTGGGGAACTTTTATCTACCCATGAATATGGATAGTTTTGGTACTCAGGAAATGAGTGCAAGTTTTCTTTCCCCATCTGGGCAAGGACTCTACAACAATTATTTGCATGATTGTCAAGTCAAGGGTAATTTTTTAAAGATTTTCTACTGATGAGAAGCTGAAGGCTGTAAATGAGCTGTTCTGTTTTATAAAGAATAATTCTGGAATTTGTGGCTATAGCAGTAATCTTCCTCATTTCAAGGTTAAAGTTTTATACTCTCATCTAAGGGATCCTTCTGTAGCTTGGGAGATAATATCTAAGGTTAGGAAGATCTGAGGCATACAACAAGAAAAAGATGCTGAAGAACCATTTTTGACTAGAGCCTTGGCTTGCCAAACCTCCAAACATGCTACAAAGCACATCTTTTATAATTTCTTCTTAGGCTGTGACAGTAAATAGATACATATATGGTCTCTGATTACACCAATTATGTCCTAATTATAAACGCACAGGAGAGGCATGCTTAAATTCTAGATGAAAGCAGACAAAATACTGTGGAAAGGTAGAAATAAAAATACTTTTTTATGGTATGGGCTTCTAAACAGCAGTAGGAAAGGAGTTTTATACCCTCTTTTCTAGAAACATAGTAGGAAGAACATTTTTCCTCACAGTAAGGTTTTGCAAGCAGTGGAAGAAAGATTCCAGAAGCTGAAAGGCAATAACCACGCTATTCTTTCTGTAAACCAGTTAAGCTCACTGACCACTCAAGCACTGGAACAGTTAGGGGTGCCATCACAGTCCCTCTGTATCCAGAGTGTGAAAGGAGAGAGAAATAAAAACCAGACTTATAAAATCTAAGAGGCTCTTGAAACCCTGGTGGAAAACACTTAAAGAAAATAAAGTACTTCATTGTTTTAATTTTACGGTCCAGGAGCATGTAAAAGTATCTTCCAGAGTTCGTTCTTTCAGTGTGTGGAGGTGTAGATGGATACAATTAAACATATGCATAAATCAAAATAATTTTATGGGCCTAGTCTGACTGAAACTGTTACTATTTCACATGTTTAATGTAAATTATTTGTACGTTCACCAAGAACAAAGAGGATACAAGAAGAAAGGATACAGAGTCACATATAAAAGAAAGGGAAGAAGTTGTTTCCCACGTAAAAAACAGAGAAATTCTTCCCATCATCTACTTAAAAATGCAAAAGATGCAGTTTTACCAGTAACCATAGTATTATATTTCAGAATACAATCCTAGCCCATTCACATTATAACTTTCAGATCTTTAATCCGTTTATTTTAACTCTTCTCTGGAGTGCCTAAACTATCATTGATACATGCATATATTTGCATTTATCTAGACTCAAATAAGAATTAAAACCAGTATTTCCCATTGAACTACTTGAAAAATACACCATTTCTGTTTATTTGAATACCAGATATATTCAGCAGATACAGAGGAGTACAAAGATCTACTGTTTTGATTCTTAACATTTCATCCTTTATAATTGGTTGCAACTTCAAAAATTTTGAACACTATAACCAAGACATCCAAGCAAAAAAGGCAATAGGACAAAAAAATGGAAAACAAGTTCTCACCTGTAGCAAGCTTTCACAGATCTCTTATGGCTTTTCCTTATAGTTTAAATTAAATGGAAACTAACTGTTAATGCCAGATGCTTCCTTTAACATTCAGAAGTCATTTACATTGGGTAAAGTTTCAAGTTATAGAAAAACAAGACACATAGATAAAAGCTTATTAGTTTTATTCCTTACTTCCTTAATTTTTCAACTCAACAGTCTATGAGCTTAAAAATCTGTGGACTCCTGTGAATGTCCCAAAGGAATCACATAGATTTTAGCCTCTATGCATTTACATTTTAAGAAAAGGGAACACAAAAAGTAGCATTAATAACACTAAAATAATTTGTCTTACATTTTACCTAGAGACTATACAATATTCTGATTTCAAGTGGTTTGAGAAACCCCTTCAAAATGGCTTAAGCAATCATCTAACCAATCATACAGTTGTATTAAAAATCCTACCCATTTTTTCTTAAAGATAGGCGATAATGGGGCTTTTGTTGGTGGACAGAGAACTGGACACATGTTCTGATTGGTGTCCAGGAAAGACATGCCATATTTAAAACATTCATGACAACTGCAATATATTACAACTCTGATTCTTCATTTTTATTTTGATGATGTCTTTAAAGGACATTCTATTTAGAAAAGTGAATGCAACAGCAACATCCATTTCTACTTTTATCACCTTTCAACTACTTTCGTTCAGTTCAGAAATATCTGAGTCCCTGAACTCTGGCAGCATGATAGGCATTTTCTGCTTGCTCATCATTATCAAATAAAACCAGACCCTGCCATGTATCCTTTTGTCACAGCAGGCTACGTTGCATTCTCAGTCTCACTGCACAACTCACTGTATTCATATGACATGGGGAACAGACCCTCCTTATCAAAAAACTGCCTCAAAACAAGTGACAGGAATTAAACCTATTTTAAAATACATTTTTATCTAAAAGCATTAGATATCATTAAATATACACAACAAGAAAATCTATTACAAGAACTGCATTTACAGAGTCATCAGGCAGAGTGGGATAAAAAAAGCATGTGACATGAATTCTAGGTAACCATTACTACTTACTAGCCTTTAACAAAACTGTTAATTAATAGTGACTGATCAGACTTTGTTAAAAAAAACTAGAATAACACAGGTAAAACTACCTCTTTCTGGTAAAGTAATACAGGAAATAAAGTTTGCATATTTATGGTGTTGGTTTATAAAGCTTCGCAAAAATTCACTACCCTTACACAGCCCAAGATTTCACTGACTACATTCCCAGATGCATCACTGTAAGACTACAAGTTTTTGATATGCCTGATTTTTTTATTCTCAGTACATGAAGCAACAAAGAGTTGAAGGAAAGGAAGAGCTAGTGTTGGTTGCCTGGGTGCTTCTGAAGGCGTGTGCTTTTCAATATGCATCTCACGGTTCATAATGAAGTTCCTGTCTTCCTTAGAAGATGGAGCAATTGTTCACTTTACCCTGAGTGACCTCTGCTGGCAAAATAACTTCCAGGAACACAGGTTAAAACCACTAAAAGCACCTTCATGGTTACATCATGAATATATACACTCATACAGAACTCATTCATTTTTCTTGTTGATGACACTGAAAATTAAAACGTTTGCATGCTTAGGAAGTTGTTGCCCAAGAAGCAGTGAGTAGGTTTTTTTAGTCTCTCAGTTTATCTTTCTCTTAGAGTCTTTTAAAGAACTGTACAGCCAGAACTTCATTTAGAGGCAGCATTTTGAAGTAGCAGCTATTGAACAAGTAGTGTCGTATGAATTATAAACCTGGAGTTTACTCTTACATGTAGGTCTGGGGTTATACTATGGTACAGAATAGTTTTTTCCATTCTTTTTTTCTGGAAGATATATCTGAATCTGCAATCAGCCTTGCATATTTTGAAAGGGATTTTTAGAATTCGTGAACTGATTTAGTCAAGTCTTACTTGATCATTATTTTTAGTAAATTAAAGTCAATCTTAGAGTTATCTCTGGTTTCATACATCCTTAATGGAGTATAACTAAAATTTATTTATTTTGATGTATATCAGAATGGTACCATGAAATGTTTCTGTTCAATACAACTCTCTAATTTAAACAAAACTGGTAAAAACCATGAGATCACTGCAATCCAGGAAAAAAAGGCCACCACAATATATTCATTTACTGTGTGATGTTTCCCTTATAAAAGTATCCACATACTACTAGATTAGAAATGGCAAGAAAACACATGAAGAAGTTAATTAAGAACAGGTACCCAGTTCTGGCATCTCTCAGTAAGTATTTCTGAAACAGGATGAAAAACACCTTTATAGAAGCAACAGATGTATCATGGTTTGGGTAGTGTAAGTGATATCTAAACTCTAAGGTCTTCACAAAAGTGAAGCACCATAAGGAGTTTTGACCAAGAAAATTATTACAATTCATGGTTGCTGATCACTGCAATATGCTACCTTATTTAACAATGGCCATGAAAAAAAAAAGGAAAATGTATTAGGTCTCTACCTCAGCAAATAGTGAAGTCTATTTATATGCAAATAAGCTATCCATTATTAGTTCGAGGAAAGACATAGGCATAAAGGAAAAAAAAAATTTTCACTAGAATCCCTTAATGAAATCTATTTCAAAGCATAACATTTTACAAGAGCCCTCATTCATGTAATATTTGTTCAAGCCTAGGAGGGAATTGGCATGTTCTGACCTTAGATGAGAACTGATACCATGTTACTTCCCATACCAAATTATTATATAAAATGCATTTATATCGTTGTGTAGAAACAATTTGATTATTGTAAATGTATTGCTTCCTTATAAATAAGTGTATTCTCATGCTACAAAGTAATTTTATGCTCATTTGACTATTGACAATTTTAAATTATTTCCTTTTATTTTTAAATTATGAACACCAGAAGATGGGAAAATAGCAAGATTGCAAATTTTTATTCCAAGATTATAAATTTTCAGAGAATAAGGCTTCCTTTGAGAAAACTTGATTTCATGGCCTAAAATCCCAACTTTAATCCAGTGCCGGATTTTTATGTTAAAAACAACAAGAACAAGTAAAAAGTGAACAAAACAATGAAAAAACAAACCCTTTTCTGCTATAAAGAAGATGCCAATAATCTAAAATCTGTTTCTCTGAAAAAGTGTTAGATAACTCAACTTAAGCGTTCAGTGAATACAACGAAGAAAAGCAGGAAATAGTGTAATGCCAACCCTTACATTTTAGAGCCTTGAATAGCTGAAGGCAAGACCAGAGGTCAAAATTCTAAATACCATATCTTCTTACTCCTCTGAGAACATAGCTATTTTTCCTCCCAGACTTTTGAGCTCATGTGAACTATATTTAAGTGAAGACAGGCATGGAAATTTTGACACCACACTGTGCTATCTTTGGAAAGACAAAATACCTTTTTCATTATTCCTTGTTTCAGCCAACCAGCCCAAAACCCATTCATTCTCTGAATACACCATTTCAAATAAATCCTGATTCTGTGGAATTCTGTTGAGTACCTTGTGAACCTCATTCAGCAGAAGCAGAAAACTCTCCTGCTCCACTACTTTCAGCCCCATCAGCTGAGGCCAGTGCAGACCACATCCACCAGCACTCAGGACCCAGCACCCACTGGTGGGGCTGGACCTGCACAGCTCTTGTGGGATGCTCATTAAGGACCATCTGCTGGAATATTTCTTAGTGATAATGATGGATAATGAGAAAGAGCTAACCATTAGCACAAATTGTATAGCTAATGAGCATCAGCAAAGCAAAGGGGTGCTCTGAAATTTGAAACTGGCCTGATTTATCTACCTTCCAAAAATGCCCACCACAGCAACTTTGCACTCCTCAGCTTATATACAGATATTCGCTTGCTCAGTTGCAACAGTGCACTCAAATGTGGGGAATGATACCTAAAAAGTGAAATTACTGAAAATTGCTACTCACATGGAAACTAGAAGATCTGAATGTTAATGTTATTTCTTGTGAAACTATAAAAAAACTGGGGGTTTTTAAAGCAAGCTACACAAAGACAGTCCAATTTCATTGTGTTATTTAAGCATATGTTTTCTCTATTTCAATCCTTCATTTCCTAAGTGAAATTTAATATTTAGCACACAGTGTCACTGAGATTCTTCTAGACCTTCCTGAATTAATAATTCCAGACATGACCTTATAAAAATTACAGGTTAGTTCTAGCAAAGGACAGGCAACTCACTAGCAACTGGTTTAAGAAGCACTGTAAGGAACATGGTTTTCACTGCTAAGTCTTAGAATTCACAGCAGCACGTTCAAAATGGGGCATTTGCCAATAATGCTTTCACTCAAATTTTGAACTATCTCAGCCTCTGGTTCCCGTACCAGTGGTACAAAAAACAGAAGAACAAGAATATTTCCTTAATGGGTATAATAAATCAAAATTACACCAGTAAGAAGCAATTACAGCATATTTAACTTCAAAGCACTCTTACCACTCAAGTCAATCTCTAAAATTATGTGTTAATTTTCATTCAAGTGATACTAAAAAAAAAAAGCCTAAAATTTTCCACCCAATGCACCTCTTCTGTGACCTTTTCATTGATCAAATTGTCTCATATTCCCTTAAAACCTTTTGGCTATGGTGACACTATTAGAAAGGCCATAGCTATTTAACTTGCTGCTGTCGAAATCTGCCAACAATTGCATTCATAACATTACTAAAAGGATGCATTTTTCAAAGACTGTGGTCTCTTTATGCCTCAAACTGTCATACCTGTCAATTCCTTAGAACCTACAAGGCTGCTCAATACCAATTACTTTTTCAACGCTAATTTTTAGCTTTGAATATAAGGTGAAGAGGAGGGTAAAAACAAAGCCTGACTATTTCAGTACTTCTTGAAAGGAAAGATGATTCTTAAAATTCACTTTGATATATGTTGGGACTACTGATGCTTTATATCTTAGTATCTAATAGAAATTGGTATTTTAAAACAATGCATATCAATACGCAAACATCAACAAAAATTAGAAAACACTCAGAAACACCTCCTTAACCGTACTAATTCTAGAAGACTAAGTAGAAGAAGAAATAAAAAATTCCAACAAATTCACAGAGAGTAAGCAATCCCAAGACTTGTGGAAACAGTTTAGCCAATATCAGAATTATGCAGTATCAACCATTCAGCACCAGACATCAATGGCAATGACAATCTCAATACCAGGATGGCTGAGTGAGGAGAAATATCACTAACAAAACTATCACTGTTCCACAAATGGAGGGAGGTACCATTTCAGTTTTCCACTATCATGTTAACTAAATTACCACAATACGAGAACTCTGCTTCCTCAATGGGGCTCTAGGAAGCATCTAAACAACACATTGATAAATTGGACTTTTTCATTGACTAGATTTCTTTAAAATTCATTCCATGTCCATCATGACAATCCCCTCCAAAAAAATTAGGGGACGTACAATAGACAAAGTAATCCTATCTGGGTCCTTTACAATAGGAAATTAACAGCAAACTGTTCAACAAAATACACAGCCACTCATCTTCTATTTGTCTCTCACCCAAAGGAAATCTATGCAGGTTTTAACACCCAAAACACAGATGTTAAACCTGCAGATATAGTACAAGGTACAGTAACTGAACCACTAAGATTGCATTAACAAGGCTGACCTGCTACTCTCTGACAGTTCCTACTATGAACTTGCTTCAAAGAAGAAAGACCTACATAATTATTTAACTTCACAATCAAGGGGAAGAAATTACAACTGAAAAAAGGAATCCTTCTTCTCCTCTTCCCACCAAAGGGATGTTAAAATGTTGTCTCAACTAACACGCTCACTAACATGTCACTACAGGAACCCCTTTATGAAATTATTAGATCATCAAAACCATCCTTAAACACATTCTCTCATAAACCAAAGAGTAAATTTTCTCCAAGGTACATCCAATTTCTCCTGAAAAGTTATGCATCTTTTCACCCCTCAAGGCAGCAAGAATACCACCACCAGCATGTGCACCAGACTCCCAGACACTGATGGCATCGTGACCTACCAGGAATGCTCATGAATATGAGACAAAATGTTCACAGTTAAATCCAGATATACAGGTTTCTACTGAACTCACAACAATCCTTTAAGAATTAACTTCTACTAACCAACACACAATATACACATTCCCAAAATATACTGACATGACAAAGAAGATGTTTAAAACAGCTGGATCACCAAATCCTTACTAAGCCTGTGGGACAAATTTTCAACATTTACACCATAAGCCTGTACTTTATTACTGATTTTCTCCATCAACTGAGTAAGCATTATACTTCTCTCAGGCTGATATATGCCTACACCATTATAACCTCCATAGACACTGATGAACATCTAGGGTGTCAACTTCAAAATCATAACATACAGAAAATCCAAAAACACAACTTATTCCATTGAACCAGTTATCATCCAAAGTCAGTCTCAAACAAACTGCAACACACAGACAGGTGCTCTTATACCACCATGTTCTCTTCAGGAAGATCACATATGAGACCCACCTAAATAGTCCTTCATTCCAAAATTTCATTACTCTAAGAAATATTTTTTCTACACTATCAATTGCAATTAATTAATTTTATTTACTACAAAACAGAAACCAGTTGTAACTACCCTACCAAGACATTTATACAATAAATTATTAATAATTTTGATCTACATTGGCAGAAAAATCATACCAGAATGATGCCTCCTAGCATTCAAATGTTACCCAGATTAACTAAACTCATCATTAAATGCAAATTCCCCAAAGTCTGAAAAGCACCAAATAAAATTAACTGTGATTGAGTTAGAAATGTAGATCTGCTATCATGCTTCCAAAATCTCATGATAAATACTTGGAGAACTGACATTTTACTCTTGCATTTCCTGAAAAGTAGTTGACTTAATGCTGTGCTAACCCATAGCTAAGCAGACAACAATCAAACTCCACAGAAGAAATTCAAATAATCCATAAAATTTAAACATCCAGTAACACACGGGGGGATATCTTTTTAGATCAATTACCTTCAAAAAAAAATGAACCTAGAAAGAAAAATTCATAGCTTTATTGTATACCAAACACCAAAGACTCCATAGAGGAACTTCTGTTAGGACATAACTTTCACTCTCCTCCATTAACTTATAATCTGTCTTCTTTTTCCTTAGCAAAAAGCACTCATCTTTCTGTCTCTTCCTCTTGCCAAAATTATTTTCATGACAGGTGACAGCTATCTTTCCTTTGGGATGATCTGATGCACAGTCAATTACATCCAAAGCAATGGTCTACACATTGTAGTCTGCATTTAAATTTGGTGCTTCTCTCAGACCTGAGAATGACTGCTGGACACAGATCCTTTTATTTGAGTGTCAGAACCACAGAAGTGTCAGTGATTTAAAATACAGCATATTCCATTTCTTATTCAAGACTTGAGTCCTCTGGGCAGGTGGGAAAAAACACAAAGACTAAAAAGAAAGATAAGGGAGAAAGGAAGAAGTGGAACAGGACAGTTGAGTGAGATTGAAGAGGTTTGCTGGAAGCACTGCTACAGCTATTTGTCCTTTCATACAGATGAGAAACCACTGGAAGAGTCTGAAAACCATAACAAGTGGAAAAGAACTACAACTACTTGTACAATTTGTACTTTGAGATTAGGGGAAACAAACTTCACTTCAGCAAGTTTTACTTCTGTCCAGCCAGTTATTCCTAAGCAATATGACCAGGTCAAAACTAAGCTTTGTCTGTGTTATTCTCAGCAGAGGTGAATACTTGACACACCATCTTCTAAATGTAGTTCTCTCCTTTGAATGCTCATTTTGCACATGTGAATGAGACTATTATACCCAGTGAAAAAAAGGCACACAAGTTACTTTTGTGAAATAAGTGAAAAAACACTTGCTATGGAAAAGGGTCAATCACCATCACCTATCATTTTAATTATTTTTTTAACATTTTCCATTCTATTATTGGGCAGAGTTGATTATTAGGTTTGCAAAGTCTTTTGTTATATAAACTACATTTGAGAAAAATTTAAATGGATTTTCTCAAATGGACCCCAGATTAGAAACACTATTGTCAAAGTCAACAGTACTCTTCAAGTCTTCTTTCTTGTTTGTTTCTATGAGGACTGTTTTATTTTCAAGCTCTGTAATATTTTTCAAAGCAAAAAAATTAAAAAATTTAAAAAAGGCAACAAAACTATATGTCTTTACCTTAGGGCAAAATGTCTAGTCACACTTCTATGAATTTAATGGGACTGCTATATGAAAGTAAAAGAAAATTAAAAATTGTGAAAGGCAACTCTGGTTTATATGAAAGAAAATTAACAGTTTAAATTTCACTTTGGTGTATAATGAGTGGATAATTGACACTCTGGGGACCTTTACTATCTATAAAAACACAATCCTTAATAGAAAGAAAATTAAACACCACACCTTTTTAAGTGGACCCAAAATATTAACAATCTTCATAAAATTAAACAGCTTGGAGGAAAAAAGAAGATTCACAGTGTGTCCAGGAAAGTAAGAATTCTATTTTATGTACACAAGCTGTACTTCAGAAAACCTGCATGCCTCTGAAATTACAAAATGTCCTTGAATATGTTTACTTGAGTTACCTGCAACATAAGATAACCAGTTCAAAAATGAACGAAAAAAAAATAGATTTCCTATGTGAGTGTCACATAGAATTGGTATTACAGAATAGATTCTTTTTAAATTATAAAATCACTTTATATAGAATTCAAGATCATCTGCAGTCACTTCATCACACACAGCACTGACAAATGTACCGATAGCAAGAGCTGCATGATTTTCATCATGTGCCTTGAATTCATAGGCATAGTTGAAGATGGAGATAGAATCCTGACTATTTCCTTTCCTGAAAAGCAGTCTATCAGAGCTGGAGTTTGGCATATGTAATAGTAAATTTATTTCCTAAAATACTTCTCAAACATTTCAGAAAAACCTGTTTATTTATCTGTTCACAGTATGTAAATACTCAGTCCTTTAGGCCAAACATTATTCTCACAGAGATTCCTTTTTATATTATAGTAATCCTGCCAATTCTCCTGAAAAATCACAAAATCACAGAATATTCAGAGATTGGAACAGACCTCAAAGGTCACCTGGTCCCAAGCCCTCTGCCATGGGCAGGGAGACCTTCCACTAGAACCAGGTTGCTCAGAGTCACATCCAAACTGGCCTTGAACACTTCCAGTGTTGGGTATCCACAGCTCTCCCTGGGCAACCCGTTCCAGTGCTTCACCAAGATGTTTTAAGAAGGATGTCTCTTGCATTTTTCTGGCTGAAAACATTTACCTGTTCTGTTATCATTAAGGAATATGGCTGACCCATTATAGGTATTTAAACACAGATGCCCAGAAGTACATAAGCGATAAGCCTCGAGGTAAAGAGAAGGGACGTTATTGCAAGAATACTTGATGCACTCTAGTCCAAATCCACTTACAAGAATTAAAACCATAATTCTTCAGACAGGTAGAATTGTTTTTTCCATATGAAAAAATGTTGCTATATTTATATAGTAACTACAGGTGGTTAAACATTTATAATTCATAATAGCTAAACATTTATAATTCATAATATGAAATTTGAGACTGGGGTACGATGATAGAGTTTTTATTACAGCACAATTGTTTGCATGCATGGTGATTTAAGAACTGTACTTCAGAAAGATAGTGAACGTTACTGCACTAAAGTATGAAACCATAATATTCCCTCTACTACCCACAAAGGCTAAATTCATTCCAGGAAATATTATGAGAAAAAAAATACTGGGAAAAATAAAAGTCTTCAAGCGGGAGGATCTTCAATAGTTTATCCTTAAACATATCAATTTATCATTTTAGCACTAATTTGATGTTTTCAAGGCAAATTACATCATTCATACTTTAGCAGAGGCCTTTTTAGGCATTTTCTTTATTTTTTCTTATTAAATACATCTTTATTTGTCAAAAAAGAGTTGAATGCTCTTTCTGCAACAGTCACTGTATTTTCTTTCTTCTAATTTTTTTTCACATTTGTAGAATAAGGATACTTTTTTGGGTTTTAGTCTGTGAAATGCAGCAGATTTAAGAAATAGCAAGAATATCTTATTACTCTTTTCTGTACATCTAGTTTCCAAGAATGGGATGACAATCACTTCCAGCAACACTTGAAAACAACAAACAACAAAATCAAACCAAAATAAATTTTAAACTTTCAGAGTCAGGTAAACCAATTTTGTGTTGTCATCCTCAAATTAGAAGAATAGACAAACAGGAGAATTAGGTATATCCCAAATTCGGTATCTTAAAAAATTAAGATACTTTAGGATCCAACAGCTGACAAACTAAATTCCAGCCCATTATCCCTCACACAGCAAATCTTTTCTCTGTTGAAAGCAATAGGCTTCAGGAATTTTTGATAAGGCTGACACACCAGGAGCATGATCCTAAATATTACTACATCTAACAAAGTACTAAAGAAGAGTTAGAGCAATATTTAAAGTAGAAAAAATAATATGCTAGACTGTATTCAGCACTGGGGGAAAAAAAGCTATGTAGAAGGCTACTAAATTATTCAGAAAAAGTCACTGTGAGATTAAGAAGCCAAAATACATTTGTATCACTTTTGATCAACTATTACACTGCACATTTTTAAAAATTCCTCAGTGTTCTAGCTTTAGAGAAAATTAGCAGGTGAAGGGAAAGCAAAGCCCTACAAAAGTAAGTTTTGAGCTGGTTTCATTTTCTGCTTCTTTATGAAGTTTTGGGTAGATCAAGCACTCTCATGCTCTCAGTGGTTCTTATACAAGTGACTTTCTTCAGCCTAGTATTTGATGCAGGTGGATTTCCTCTTTTATTAATAAAGCAAAGGAAAACACCAGAAGGCAAAAAAAGAGGTTCTTAGAGATTTCCAAGACAGTAATCTTCTACCAGAAGAGATAAACAAACTATTTGGAGATTCAGAAAAGTTATCTTCTTTAGACATGAAACATGATGTTTATTTGATGTTTGTCATGACATGACTCTCACACAGGAAAAATGTAGTATTTTCTTATTTGTTATTCTCTATTATTAAATCAGAGTGTTTTCTCCCCTCACTACCACCAATCTGTGTCAGGTTTGTATGCTATAGAATTTTCATACATACACACCTGAAAAAATTCCAAGGTAGCATCAGATTTTTATATTTCCTTCACAACTGTTGACGTTAAAGAATCCTTAGTGGAGTAAAACATACATCCACTTACAGCAGGGCTCCTTCAGTAGCAAAATAGAAATAGATCTTATCTGTTAGAAAACTTAACAGTATGTTCTTGTTAATTATTTTAAAAGTAAAGATTAGAATTTAAATTTGAGGTGTTTAGGACACCGCTATCTTCATTCCATAATTCTGTCCTTGATAACAGTTTAATTCCTATCAAAGCAAAAGTGTTTCTTATTAAAGGAAGATTCATTAAAAAAAAAAATTTGAACTTCTACACTCCTTTTAAAATGAAAGCAGAATCAGTGTTCACATTTTCTTGACACTTTTACTGCTCTCTGACCATACTTAGAAATTACTGCTTCCCAGCTTTCTGTTTTACCTGCCAACACTTCAGATAAATGCAGTCTCACTATTAAGGTCACAGAGCCTGGACTCCCTTTGTGGATTTTAAAGAGTGTAGGTATGTGCTCTATAGCTGCACATTTTGGACAACCTGAGAATTCCATTGCAAGCCCCTAGATATGTCTAGCAGACAAAGGTGAAGAAGGGTACAGAAGTCCTGTTGCATTCAGATTAGACATGGGAATTCTCCCTAGCTAGGTTCTGTCATTCTGGACTCTGGAATTCAACAGATGCTGATAGCAGCTAGGAGCAGGTTCAGAGGACAGGTTGGAGAAGAGTTGAAGGACTGAAAAATAAATATTATGACAAAACCTAAAGGGCTAATGTAAGAAAGAGAGAGTTGAATTATGCCATGATCACATGCTTTGAACTCTGCTGGCTTCCTTGGATGGGTTAGTAGAGGTTACTGTACCTTATCACACAGAGATAAAAATGTGGAAAGAGGCAGGGACAGGACCAACAAAACCCACAAAAGTTGAAAAAACAGCACTGAATCCAGACTCATTCAGACTAAAGAGATAAGTGTGACAGTAAATAAGGGATCCCTGAAATAACTTATTGAAATCAACATAAATCACTTTCTCATCAGTGGAGTTTTTCCTAAGAACAGGATCTACATTAATGCAGATACTGGAATCAGAAACAGAAAAATAATTACAGGAAATGTTGTTTGCAACGCTGCCACATGAAATTAATTGCAATGACAAAAAAATTATGATAATGATTTTCTGAAGCTGGTAAAATCTTTCTTCTATTGATTTTACCGTATTTCACATGAATAAAGTAAGACTTTTACAGTGATACTAAATCTTTTGCAATACTGAGAAACATTTTCTATTGCAAATTTATTTAGTAATTTTGAAATCCAGTCACAAAGGGCCCATCTAATCCTGTTAAACAAGGAAAATTTCCTGCTAGATTCTAAATGTTCCTTATCATTTGGAAGCAATATATATGTATACTATTTATTTTTCTGTAGAGTGAAATGACAAACAGTCTGATATGGATTATGTAAAGAAAATAAGCTTTAAAACATGGACAAATATCTTTAAGAGTTTCTTTCAAGTTTACTTTTTTAAATTAAAGCTAGTCAGACTTCTAATGCCACATGAGAAACATCTTTCTGATCTTAAATTATGTTAACATTTCTCTCTGTTCAGTAAGTCACAATATCCTTTCAATACAATATGGAAATTCATGCTCATAACTCCTACTCTTCCAGCTAATGCATTAAATAAGTCCAGTGTTATTTTTATACAAAGAAAATAAAAATCATTTATATGTATTCTTTTTTTCTTAGCTTTGATCTCACATTTAAATTCATCTGAAATAGTGCCATCTTGCTTTTCTCAGACCACAGAGAGCATCAAGCCTTGCTGCAGCAGCAATTAGATTACAGGAAGAAAGGCTGCACATTTAATGAACTCCTTATTTGATCTGCCAATGCAAATGGATTCTGATGTTATTTCTAACATCAACTTGTAAATAATTTCATCATTAGTCTAAGTAAGCATAGAGAACAGAATGGGGAAGCTGAATACCACAGACAGTATCTTATCTACATGTAGCAGTACAGAATTTTCAAGGCAAAAACTTCTAAGTTAAATATGTTGATAAGCATAGGACACATAAATAAATATAATATTTTCTTTGGCACAGCATAATCGACAAAGTCAAAAGAGTAACAGAGAAATAAAATAAGAAAAGGTGAAAGAAATGCATTTTAGCAGTTCATAAAATTTATGAGGAGCTGAAATTCAGATGGTAAGAAAGTTTATTCTGTATGATAGAATGTTCAAAGGACAGTTCAGAAACCACTGACAGACTGTGGACTCACAAGGGCAAAACTAAACTGGATTTTGAAAGAGGGGTAATACCAGGAAAGGTCTAACTTCCAGTCCACATCAGTATAAACCCACATAATCTGAATGTTTGGGGAAAAAAAAAAAGTTAAAAGTTGAGAAAACTTGTTGGGCAAAACTACAATTTTTTAATTCACATATATTTCTAGATTCCAAAACAATTACAGTAGAAATATTAAAGTGTCATATGTGGAAACAGTTCCAGAATGAGTGAATAACAAGGAATATCAATAGAGCCAGCAAACTATCTGTTTTTTCAACTGTGATTTCCTGGTCAGGAGGTAACTATGGAAAATAACAAATAACCCACAATATCAATTTGTTTAGCTGTTCATTACTTTTCAGTATTGCATGGGAAACTTAGAGGCTGTGTATTATATGATAGAGCAATGGAAAATGCAGAGAAACGCTGAAATATAAATTTTATGTTCATATGAAAATATCAAATGGTATTACATATATCAGAGCTTTGACACAAGTGACTCCAGACTTCCTAAATAGTTACCCAAAGACAATAAAAAAAAACAGGCTTCTAAATTCTTTTGTTCCAAACCTACCCTTCCCCAAGTTTTACACACATGAAAAATAAACCTCTTTCTGCAAATAAACACACAATTTTCTACATTAAGACCCATTTTTTAGTTTACTCTAACGTAAGTGGAAATAACCTTTTGAAAGGAATCAGCAACTCCACTATAATGACATGTTGGGTTGAGTATCTAAAAAGCAGACTCAGTACCTTACTAACAAAATTCTTGCAGAGTATAGTGCTATATATAATTACATATAGTGTATATATAACATATACCATGTTATATAATGATATATCCTAACATATGCTCTGCTATATAATATATATCATACAGCGTTGATGACTGAAATGTGTATGCTACTGTCTTAAAAACTTAACCAGTCATAATTAATAATCATTAGAAATTACACACAAATTTTGCATTGCCTTGCACATAAATTAAGTGCCCATTTTCTCCTGCTAAATTAGCCTGATTTGAGTAAAAAAATCAGTACAAACATACTTTCAGAAAAAGTATGTCAGCAACTTAGTTCTATTGAGGTACTTTATCTTCTTGTTGATTGGAAGCTCTTCACTGATGTAGCTTTTTTCCAAATTAAATACGGAATTATCTTTTTTAAATGCTCATAGTTTTGTTTTGTTTCTACACGCTTCTGAAAGAAGCTTTAATTACTTAGCTGATAACATATCTGTCATTAATCTTGTTAAAAAAACAATAAGAACTCCTTAGGGGAGGGAAATTGTTCTCTATATTCTGTCATTTCATGTAATCAGCTATGAGTACACCAATAAAGAAGCACAAATAACCTTTCTGATTCTTTTTTTCTCTTATTGTTGTAAATAGCATCACTAACCAACAAAAAGGAAAATATATCGAAGTCTTCCATGCATAACATTTGCAATTTCTGAGAATATATTTTCCTAATTCATTTTTCCTTTTGTTCTCTTGATAAAGGAAAAAGGTTTCTGCAAATTATGCTCTTGTAGATTTATAGTCATGCTTTTCAACAGCTCAGAGGCTGCTCTGAGTTTCTGCCTGATGTTAGATTAAAAGATTTTTTTTCAAAGAAGAAATAGATGAGCATTACAAAGTTACATCAGTGTGTAATAAACTTTTCTTGAAGGAAAAAC
>WBNO01029045.1:7774-25810 GCA_013400575.1 Peucedramus taeniatus | reverse complement strand
CTCAGTGCAAGGGGACAGGGTCTCAGTGTCCCCGTGCAGGGGGACAGAGTCTCAGTGCAGGGGGACAGGGTCTCAGTGTCCCTGTGCAGGGGGACAGGGTCTCATGTCCCCGTGGAAGGCAGCCCAGGAGCAGCAGCACAAACCTTTTAGCACAGATGCTCACTGTCCATCACCAAAAGGAGTTTCCCAATAGCACCACCCATTCCTTGGACATTCCAGGTTTTATTGAGCTTGGACTCGGGGTGGGGTGTGGTTCACGAGTTCAATAAATACTGCAGAACTGCCTGAAGCCCCACTGAGTTCCAGCAGGGAGTGAGTACAAGAGCAGTAATTGATAAGAGGTTTAAAAAAATCTAAGAACTACCTGGAGTGGAGGAATGGAGCTCCCTGAAAAGAGATGGCAGGTGACCTTCACCCATGGCATGTGGCCCTCACAAAGTGGCACCTGACCTGTGCCCAAGGACAGCACTGGTTCCCCTGCCAGAAAACTAACTGCCCGAGTAATTAGACTAAATTAATGAATTTAATGCAGAATAAAATGCAGGGCAGCAGCTCTGCCTTTCCTGGCCCCACTGGAGGACACTCAGCCAGTGCCAGGCTGCCCTGGCCAGCTGAGGGAGAGGAGCACAGGCAGCAACACCCCCTCCACCCATCTGCTCCTTCCAAAGGCGTTCTGGAAAGGCCAGAGGAGGGGACAAGGACAGGGAGCAGCAGTGGGACAGGGAGGCTCTGGCAGGGTGGGGACACTGTGCCCTGGCAGACACTGAACACACCTACCCTGGGGGGCTGCCAGCCAAGGAAAAGGGACCAGCCAGGTGTGCCACTCCCTCTGGGACACCGGAACAGTCCTTGGTGACAGCAAGGCAGTCTGGAGTGCCCAGCACAGACCTGTGAGTGGCACCAGCACCTCCCTGTCCCCAGTCCCACCTGTAGGGTTCCATGAAGTGCCAGAGCACTGAAATGCCTGGGAAGCCCAGCTACTAAAGCAATGCTCACCCCTGTGGATGGGGAAGCCACACCACCCCCTCCCAGCCCCAGCATCCTCACGCTCTTCCAGATGCTCCTGTCCCAGCAGCTCCAGGCAGGGACAGCGGCTCTGCCGGAGCCCCGGGCCATCCCTTAGGAGCCACACATCAGGCACTCCTCCCTGTTCTCCAGGGAGCACACCATGGCTGCCTTGTTCCTCTCCTTCTCCTCCTCCTCCCTGGAGGCCTTCTCCCGCTCCCGCAGCTTCTCCTTGTTGAGGGTGAACTGGATGGGGTTGGCAGCTGGCTTTGTCCGGAGGTAGTACATGCCAGTCTTCAGGCCCTGGGGACAAGGGGAGCCTCAGGGCTGGCAGCAGCACAGCAGGACCCCTGGGACACTGCCCTGCAGGCACCCCAGCTTGGGGACACTGCCCTGCAGGTACCTCTGGGGACACTGCCCTGCAGGCACCCCTGGGACACTGCACTGGATGCACCTCTGGGACACTGCCCTGCAGGCACCCCAGCTTGGGGACACTGCCCTGCAGCCACCTCTGGGACACTGCATTGCAGGCACCCCAGCTTGGGGACATTGCCCTGCAGGCACTCCAGCTCTGGGACACTGCCCTGCAGGCACCCCAGCTTGGGGACACTGCCCTGCAGGCACCCCTGGGACACTGCCCTGCAGGGACCCCTGGGGACACTGCCCTGCAGGCCCCCCAGCTTGGGGACACTGCCCTGCAGGCACCCCAACTTGGGGACACTCCAGGGGAAAACAGGACTCTTGGAAGGAAACAGCCGTTTCCCCTTCCTGGAATTGCTGACACCGACTTGCTGTGCCAGAATTTATCAGTCCCAGTGTGCCAATTTATCAGTGTGCCAAACTCACCAGGCCCCATTTGCTGGGAACAAGCCCCCCCAGTCCCAGGTAATGCCCCTGTATTTGGGAACAAGCCCCCAGCCCCAGCTGATGCCCTGTGGTGGGGAAGGAGCCCCAATAACCCCAGCTGATGCCCCGTGGTGGGGAAGGAGCCCCAATAACCCCAGCTGATGCCCCGTGGTGGGGAAGGAGCCCCAATAACCCCAGCTGATGCCCCGTGGTGGGGAAGGAGCCCCAATAACCCCAGCTGATGCCCCGTGGTGGGGAAGGAGCCCCAATAACCCCAGCTGATGCCCTGATTTGGGGAAGCAGCCCCAATAACCCCAGCTGATGCCCCGTGGTGGGGAAGCAGCCCAGCTGTACCTGTTTCCAGCCATAGAAGTGCATGCTGGTGAGCTTGCCATAGTTGGGCTCAGCAATGTGGATGTTCAGGGACTGGCTCTGGTCGATGAAGGCCCCTCTGTCTGCAGCCATCTTCAGGATGGTTTTCTGGGAGATCTCCCACACGGTCTTGTACAGCTGCTTCAGGTCATCAGGAATCTCAGGGATGTGCTGGAAGAACAGGAGGAGTTTTCCAGGGTGGAAAGCACTGACTGCCCAGATATCCCTATTTATAACATGGAATACTTCAGTCAAGGCTCCAGCAATCCTGACTGAATCTGAGGCCTGTACAGCTGAGCTCTATCCCTGAGTCCAACCACAGGATCCCAGACTGGTTTGGGTCAGGAGGGACCTAAAGTCCATCTCATCCCACCCAGGGCCATGGCAGGGACACCTCCCACTGTCCCAGGCTGCTCCAGCCCCAGTGTCCAGCCTGGCCTTGGGCACTGCCAGGGATCCAGGGGCAGCCCCAGCTGCTCTGGGCACCCTGTGCCAGGGCCTGCCCACCCTGCCAGGGAACAATTCCTCATTCCCAAGATCCCATCCAGCCCTGTCCTCTGGCACTGGGAGCCATTCCCTGGGTCCTGTCCCTCCAGCCCTTGTAAACTGTCTCTCTCCATGTTTCCTGTTTCCTTTAGGCCCTGGAAGGCCACAATCAGGTCACCCTGGAGCCTTCTCCAGGCTGAACAATCCCAATTCTCTCAGCCTTTCCTTGCAGGAGAAGTGCTCCATCCCTCTGATAACTTGGTGGCCTCCCCTGGGCTGTGTCTGTGAGCACCAAGCACACGTGCAAACACCCTCAGCTCCCCCTCAGCAGTTACATGTGGACAGGCTGCAGAGCAGGGAAAGGTTCTTCCCCAGAGGGTGCTGGCACTGCCCAGGCTGCCCAGGGAATGGGCACTGAGGCTGCCAGAGCTCCAGGAGCCTTTGGCCAGCGCTGCCAGGGATGCCCAGGCTGGCATTGTTGGGGTCTGGGCAGGGCAGGGGGGCACTGGGGGATCCCTGGGGGTCAATCCCACTCAGGACATTCCATGATACTCCCTGCTATGAAACCACCCCTTTATATCTTCCTGCTGAGTGGGAATCCAGGAGCAGTGCCTGGCAGGAGCCCCTGCCCTGCTGCCCCTGTACCTGGATGGAGCCGTTGTGGGCGATGATCTGGTTCTTCATCTCCTCGTTCCACAGGCCCTTCTCTGTGAGATCCTTCAGCAAGTGGGGATTCACAACCTGGGAGGGGCAGAAGCCAAAGGTTTTTAAATGGTTGAACAAGGTCCTGCACATTCCTGACAGACCCTCACCCCTGGGACTGTCCCAGGCCAGGCTGGACAGGCTTGGAGCAGCAGCCTGGGGTAGTGGAAGGTGTCCCTGCCCATGGCAGGGGCTGGAACTACAATGATCTCTGAGGTCCCTCCAAACCATTCTGGGATTCTGCTGGACATGGCAAATTTGAAAGGGGGCTGCATGGAAGTGCTCTGCATGAGGGACTCCAAAAGATGAGAAAAGGAGAGATCTCACTGCTGGAGGGCCACTGGCCACAATCTGAGTTCCTAAGGAAGGGTGTAAACAACCAAGACTGACATCAGGAGGGGAAAGAACAGAACGGGGCAGGCTGAGTATTGGGAAAAAAACACAGCCACCTTTTCCTGCTGGGTCCTCCTTCCCCAGCCCTGCCCTGCCCTGCCCTACACAGGGAGGCAAGGCAATGATCCTCCTGTTCTACCTCCCCCCTCCTGCCTGGGGTGGTCCTGCAGCCAGGAGGAATGGAGAGCACTGACACACCCCAGAGGGGATGGACACACCTCCCAAACAGGGGACAGCCTCCCCTTGTCTCCACAGGGGGCTTTGCTAACTGCAGAACTCCACTTGTTTCACTCCCTCTCCTGACTGACAGATCCCTCTGAGCCTGTGGAGCTCTTCCACGGCCCCTTCAGGCCCTTGAGTGCTTCACAGCTTGTTCTGAGGACCATGGTCTCAGCTACTCTTCCCTTGTCCTTTCCATGACATCACCAACCCCCCTCAGCAGTTATTATTATTCTGCAGCCCACCTCGAGGCCCCACAAAGGCTTTCCCCAGATAAAAGCAGCCCTTGTCTATAATTTCACCTATTCCATGGTGACTGTGGAACACACACACAGAGCTGGACTCCTGCAGCACCCAGTGCTCCAGGTCCCCTTGGTGCTTGGGCACAAACACCAGGCTGAACTGAGCCCCCAGGGGTGAGGCCTCCCCTTGTCTGCCTTAGTCAAAGGCAGGAGCCAAGCTCCTCCCCAGAGCTCACCTGGAACTCCCCTGAGAGGACCCTGCGTGTGTAGATGTTGCTGGTGTAGGGCTCGATGGACTCGTTGTTGCCCAGGATCTGGGCAGTGGAGGCTGTTGGCATGGGGGAAATGAGGAGGCTGTTCCTGACACCATATCTGGGGACAACAGGCAAAGTTAGGGAGCTGCAGCCAAGGGAGACAGCATGGGAAAGAGCCAGGAACAGCAGGGACTGGGAAATCTGGGATAACCTGCAGAGCCCCACATTGCTCACAGGGAAAAGGAAGCACACAGAACTGGCACTGTGGGTCAAGTGCAAGTGGAATTAGGGGCTTTGCTCTTCTCATCCCTCATCAGAGGCTTTCCCAAATGATTCAGTCGTGGGATGGGGTGCAGGGAAGACAATCTGCCAGGCACTGCACAATCCACAGCCCTGAGGCAGAACTGAACCAGCAGCCCATGAAAAGGCTGAAATCTCTGCACACACAGGACAGGGGACAGAATGACCAGGTTTAAAAATCAGAGCCACACAGACAGAATCAGTCCATGATGGGCACTTCACACTTCAGTGATTCCTGTCTTCAGGATGTTCCAGGCTCAGCTTTTCCCTGGCAGCAGGGAAGAGCCCCAAGGGCCAGCTCATGGCTCACTCCTCACTACCTTTGTTTAATGGGAACACAAATCCTCCTGCTGGATGCACCCAAAATGGAATTAGAGCTCAGCTAAAGCAGAGCAGTGAGCTCCTCAGCCTCGGAAGGACAAAAAGGAAAGAAAGCCACCCAAAAAACAGCTCAGAGGAAAGATCTGCTGGGTGGAGGGAACACATGGGGCTGTTTTCACACCTGGACCCTGCCTTTAGCTCTCAGTAGACAAAACATATCAAATTCATATCCAAAGCCAGGCTGGACACTGGGGCTGGAGCAGCCTGGGACAGTGGAAGGTGTCCCTGCCATGGCAGGGGTGGCACTGGGTGGGCTCTGAGGTCCTTCCCACCCAAGCCAGTCTGGGCTCTATCTCACATCTGCTACAAACCGTGCAGGGTTACTCACTTGGCAATCTTCTCCTTCAAAGCCTTCCAGTCCCAAAGGTCAGAGGGGGTGACATTCCACATGTCATACTGAAGGATCTGAGGAACACAGTTTGGTTCAAGTTAGAGAGGGCACTCTTTTCTCCATGTTTTATAAATCCCATTGGAAATGGACCTGTTATTCCTCTTAATTCTTCTGTCCCATTAGATCTCAGTGAGGCTCTGGTATGACCTAACAAGCTCTCTATCTTGTGACTGCTCCAGGGCACAGCCAGCACAGGCTGAGTCTGCTTGTTTTTTCAAATCAGAGAATCCCAGAATGCCCTGAGCTGTGGGGACCCCCAGGGATCCCCCAGTGCCCCCCTGCCCTGCCCAGACCCCAACAATGCCAGCCTGGGCATCCCTGGCAGCGCTGGCCAAAGGCTCCTGCAGCTCTGGCAGCCTCGGGGCCGTGCCCATTCCCTGGGCAGCCTGGGCAGTGCCAGCACCCTCTGGGGAAGAACCTTTCCCTGCTCTGCAGCCTGAGCTGGCCTGGCCCAGCCCCAGCTGTCCCTGGGTGCTGTCCCTGTCCCAGAGCAGAGCTCGGAGCTGTCCCTGCGCTGCCCCTGGGGAGGAGCTGCAGCCCCGGGGAGCTCTGAGCTCAGGCTGCTCCAGCTGAACGGACCAAGGGACCTCGGGGGGCCCCTCCAGACCCTTCCCCATCCTCGTCTCCCTCCTCTGGACTCTCTCTGGGATCTCTCTGATACTGAGACACCCAGAACTGTCCCCAGGCCTGGAGGTGAGGCTGCCCCAGCCCAGAGCAGAGCGGGACAATCCCTCCCAGGGATCCCAATCCTGCCCAGGCTGGCGATGCTGTCCTGGTGTTCCCAGGACAGGAATGTCCCTCCTGGCTCCAGGGCACTGCTGACAGATCCCACTTGCCACGAACCAGGCCCCTGCAGGTCTCTGCAGCAGCCCAGGCACAGGATCAGCTTTGCAGAGCTTTTCCCTGCCCCATCCCTGGCACTCACCCCCTTGCTGACCGGCGAGCCCTGGTAGGTGTCGTAGGGGCCCTGCTCCCGGGCCAGCTCGCAGCTGGCCTCCAGGGCCCCGTAGTAGATGGTCTCGAAGATGTGCTGGTTGAGGCGCTGCGCCTCGGCGCTCTCGAAGGGGAACCTCATGAGGATGAAGGCGTCGGCCAGGCCCTGCACGCCAATGCCGATGGGGCGGTGCCGCCGGTTGGAGCGCTCGGCCTGGGGACAGCACGGACACTGTCACTGCTGGGTGACACAGCACAGCTGGGGAGGGACCCGCCAGCAAAACCGCCTGCTGACGTGCCAGGAGCTCAGCATCAGCATCCCTTCCATCCTGCCAGGAGCTCAGCATCAGCACCCCTTCCATCCTGCCAGGAGCTCAGCATCAGCACTGCTCCCATCCTGCCAGGAGCTCAGCCTCAGCACTGCTCCCATCCTGCCACAGCTCTGCTCCTCACTCAGGCCATCAGCACTGCTTCCATCCTGCCAGGAGCTCAGCCTCAGCACTGCTTCCATCCTGCCAGGAGCTCAGCATCAGCACTGCTTCCATCCTGCCAGGAGCTCAGCATCAGCACTGCATCCATCCTGCCAGGAGCTCAGCCTCAGCACTGCTCCCATCCTGCCAGGAGCTCAGCCTCAGCACTGCTTCCATACTGCCAGGAGCTCAGCATCAGCATCCCTTCCATCCTGCCAGGAGCTCAGCATCAGCACTGCTTCCATCCTGCCAGGAGCTCAGCATCAGCACTGCTCCCATCCTGCCAGGAGCTCAGCCTCAGCACTGCTCCCATCCTGCCAGGAGCTCAGCCTCAGCACTGCTCCCATCCTGCCAGGAGCTCAGCATCAGCACTGCTCCCATCCTGCCAGGAGCTCAGCATCAGCACTGCTTCCATCCTGCCACAGCTCTGCTCCTCACTCAGGCCATCAGCACTGCTTCCATCCTGCCAGGAGCTCGCCATCAGCACCCCTTCCATCCTGTCACAGCTCTGCTCCTCACTGCCCTCAGCACCCCTTCCATCCTGTCACACCTCTGCTCCTCACTGCCCTCAGCACTGCTTCCATCCTGCCACTGTTTGCTGAGGCCAGACTGAGTTTGTCACACCTTAGCACAGACTTGATTGTTTAACCCAGCTAAGGGAGGCAGGATTTCAAAGAGAACACTCAGCACATTCTTATAAATGAAGATATTTAATGGAGTAGAATCACAGAATCACTGAGGTTGGAAAACCCCTCTGAGCCCACCAAGTCCAACTGCTCCCCAGCAGAGCCAAGGCCACCACTGACCATGTCCCCAGGTGCCACATCCACATGGATATTAAATCCCCTCCAGGGATGAGAACTTCACCACTGCCCTGGGTATTCTGTGCCAGGGCTGGACAGCCCGTTCCATTAAGAAATTTTTCCTAATGTTCAACTTAAACCTCCCCTGGCACAGGTTGAGGCCATTTCCTCATGTCCTTCTCCTTGTTCTCTGCAAACAGAGCCTGACCCCCACCTGGCTGCCCCTCCTGTCAGGGAGTTATAAAATCAACCAAAATGAGCTACACTTTCTCAGGATCTTTCCAGGATCCTTCTTTCTGTTCCACTTCCCACTCTGTTCCCAGTGCTGGTCTGTGCTTCATGGAAATCCTCACACATGAAAGAATTCCAATGGCAGAAGCAGAGTGGGAAGCTTCCCTACAACTGCTGCACCACGGAACTGCTCTGGGCTGAAGCTCAGGCAGGCACTGACAGGTCCCACCTGGGAACAGCTGGTTCACAGAGCTCCCAACAGGTCTGTGGAGCTCCCCTGTGATTCCTCGTGCCCCAGACTGCTCTGGGATTGCTCTGGGCAGGATTCAGCCCTAGCCCAGCCCAGCACTCACCTCTGGCACAGGGTAGTAGTTGATATCAATGATTTTGTTGAGGTTTCGGACGATGACCTTGGTGACCTCAGCCAGCTTCTTGAAGTCATAGGTGTGCTCAGGGGTCACATACATGTTCAGGGCAATGGAGGCCAGGTTACACACAGCCACCTGTGGGCAGAGACAGGGGATCATTGGGAACGGGCCAGAACACACAGCTCTGCCCCAAACTCATGGAAACAAACTGCCAGGGAACCTGCCAGGCTGGGAAAGGGCACCCCTTGGTCCTCTGGCACGTCAGAAGCTGTGCAAAAGGCAAAGACAATTCAGGAGAGCTCAGTAGAGACTGGTGTCACCAGAAAAATCCTGCCCTGCTCAGTCCTACTGCCTGGGAACCATCCTTACACAGAATACCAGAAGGGCCTGGGTTGGAAGGAATTTTCAAGCCTGATTTGTTCCTTGTCACTTTCCCTTTGAAGCATGTCTTGTGTCATCCCAAATCCTCCACAGAAGTGGGAAGGGAACCCACAGTCAGTGGAAGGGCTGTGAGTACTCAGGGCAGGAGTTTCTCAGCTGCCTGCTCCCTTCCCAAGCAACAGTGAGACATATCCCAGAGAGCTGCCACTGCAGCACCCCCAGGATGAGCTGCCACAGCAGCACCCCCAGCCAGAGCTGCCACTGCAGCACCCCCAGCCAGAGCTGCCACTGCAGCACCCCCAGGAAGAGCTGCCACTGCAGCACCCCCAGCCAGAGCTGCCACTGCAGCACCCCCAGGATGAGCTGCCACTGCAGCACCCCCAGCCAGAGCTGCCACTGCAGCACCCCCAGGATGAGCTGCCACTGCAGCACCCCCAGCCAGAGCTGCCACAGCAGCACCCCCAGCCAGAGCTGCCACAGCAGCACCCCCAGCCAGAGCTGCCACTGCAGCACCCCCAGGATGAGCTGCCACTGCAGCACCCCCAGCCAGAGTTGCCACAGCAGCACCCCCAGCCAGAGTTGCCACAGCAGCACCCCCAGCCAGAGCTGCCACTGGAACACCCCCAGCCAGAGCTGCCACTGCAGCACCCCCAGGCAGAGCTGCCACTGCAGCACCCCCAGGCAGAGCTGCCACAGCAGCACCCCCAGGCTCCCCAGCACTCTGAGCTCCTGCTCTGCACCCACCTCCTCCTTGCTGGTGTACTCCACGATCTCGGTGCACAGGTTGCTGCACTTGATGGTGCCCAGGTTCTGCTGGTTGCTCTTCCTGTTGCAGGAGTCCTTGTAGAGCATGTAGGGGGTGCCAGTCTCGGTCTGGGACTCGATGATGGCGTACCAGAGCTGCTGGGCCTTCACCACCCTGCGCACGCGGCCCTGCCGCTCGTAGCTGCAGCACACAGAGAGCCCTGTCAGCCCCAGAGCCCCAAGCACCAGGGAAAGGCCTCTGAACTCCTTGGGGCCTGGGGCAGCCAAGGCCCTCCTCCCTGCTGAGCTCTCACAGCAGGGCAGCAGCACTGTCCTTGCTCAAGGGAAACCAGTCTTTCACCACAGCAGCCACACAGCAATACCACACAAAGCCAGAGTGCCCTGAGTGGGGAATGCTCCAGGATGTCCCCCTGACAGGGACACTGTCCCTCTAACAGGCTGAAATGGTCATTCACACACAGCTCCACCCTCACAGATCACAGTGTGACAGACACAGCCCCATCCTCACATTTTTATCAATCCGACAATGAGCCCAGTGGCCACCTCTGAGCCCCCTCCCACAAACCTGTGCCATGGCCCCAGATCCTACAGGACACAGGCAGCTCTGGGAGAGGATGGCACCACTTACAGGTCTGTTCCCTCTTCTTACCTCTCATAGAGCTTCTCAAATTCCTCTCCCCAGACATCATCCAGGCCAGGACATTCATTTGGGCACATTAAGGACCAGTCCTGTACAGGGGAAAAATATTCAGAGGAAATCTTTAGGCACTCTGTTAATTAAAGCTGTGGCTAGCCGGTCCCTGGCAGTGCCCAAGGCCAGGCTGGATGGGATTTGGAGCAGTCTGGGACAGTGGAAGGTGTCCCTGCCCATAGCAAGGGGTGGCACTGGATGAGTTTTAAGGTCCTTCCCAAGCCAAACCAGTCTGGGATTCTATGAAATACAAGCAGGGATAAGAACAATTTACTGAGAAAATGTTGATGCCTTAAGGAAACCCCAGAGTCAAAACAGCCCAAGAGTCCAAGAACAAGTCATGGGCTGTGAGATTAAGCCCTGAAGCAAAACCCTGAGCTGGAGTTGCCCAGCTCCATTCCCCACTGCACAGCCAAGTTCTCAAACAAGGTGCAGCAGCTCCTCCAGGAAGGTCCCAGAAGGAACAAGGAGCAAAGCAGCTCTGCAGCTCTTGCTGAGCTCCTTCCAGGGCTGCTCACCTGCTCCTCCACCACCAGACCTTTTCTGCACCAGCCAAGTTCTCACCTGGTTGGTTTCCACTCGCTTCATGAAGAGATCAGGGATCCAGAGTGCAAAGAACAGGTCCCTGGCTCGCTGCTCTTCCTTCCCTGTGTTCTTCTTCAAGTCCAGGAACTCAAAGATGTCCAAGTGCCACGGCTCCAGGTAGATGGCAAAAGCCCCGGGTCTCTGGGACACGGAACACAACCCAGATCAGAACAAACTGTCCTTGGAAAGAAACCTCCTGCCCTGCTCCTGAGGGCTCACAACACCCCAAACCAGCTGGGAACTGGGGGGCAACACCAGATACCAACACAAGGGGAAAAATGCTCTTCTATGATTATGTGTCACCCACAACCACTCCATCAGCTCCCTGATGTTCACGGGGCACCCCCTGCCAGTGTGGAAGCTCTCCCCTCAGCCGAGGCTCCCTTCTGGGCCCTGGTTTAAGGTACCTTGTTTCCACCTTGATCCACGTAGCGCGCGGTGTTGTTGTACACCCTCAGCATGGGAACGAGCCCGTTGGAATTCCCGTTTGTCTGCAGAGGCACAGGAAAACCATCAGCAAAAGCAACTCCCTGCAGGGCTGGCCTGCACTTCCTCTGGGTCTTTGCTCAGGCTGCAGAGCTCCTACACTGACCACCACCAATTATTTCTAGTCCCTTCCCCACACTTTTTGTTGCAAAAATGTACATATCAGCTACGTGCCCCAGAGTTAATAAAATGTCCCTCCTTTGTCCTACTTTATGTCACCTAAAGGCTTGCAGGGTTTACACACACTGTGACGAGAAACCCCAAACACACATCCAAGGACAGTCTGGGGCAGTTACAGACACAGAAAGGCAAAGAAAGGGCTGGTACACCAATCTCTGGGCACACTCCTAGGCTGCTACTAGACAAACACTGGAACTGTCTGACCAAACAGTGGAATAAGATCCTCCTTTTGGAAGGTTTCTATTAGGAAGCCAAAACACCGAGGAAAGCCAACCTTCCTGCCTTAGGCCAAGGGACTACAGAGGGAGGCTCAGTGCTGTGTGAACTGAGTGAGAGGCAGCACTGCTCTGGCACTCCGGGGAGCAGCAGCAGTGTCCCTGTGCTGTCCCTGTCCTGGGTGACTCAGAGCAGGACAGGCACTCACCCCAGCGATGTAGCTGCCCGTGGCACGGATGCAGCTCACAGCAAGGCCAATGCCCCCAGCAGACTTGGAGATGAGGGCACACTGCTTCAGGGTGTCGTAGATGCCTTCGATGCTGTCGTCCTTCATGCACAGCAGGAAGCAGCTGAAGGAAACAAATGGTTTCAGCAGACAAAGATGGGAAGGAAAAGTCCTAAGTGTTTCACCAGGCTGCAAAAACCAGGGCAAACATGGGGCCTTTAGCATGCTCCACAAAGCAATCCCAGAGGTGTGGAATAAAGGACAAAACAGAAAACATTGTGAGCAGTACTGGTACTGCTGACACCTCTGGTACCAAACATTTTTAATCATAGAACCATGGAATACCCTGAGCAGGAAGGGACACACAAGGATCACAGTCCAGTTTCTGGTCCTGCACAATGCCAGCGTGGGCATCCCTGGTAGCGCTGGCCAAAGGCTCCTGCAGCTCTGGCAGCCTCGGGGCCGTGCCCATTCCCTGGGCAGCCTGGGCAGTGCCAGCACCCTCTGGGGAAGAACCTTTTCCCAATACACTGATACAAACCTTTATAAAAATATAATCCTTTTCCTAATATATATGATATCAAAATCCTATCAGTTATGCTTGCTGCTTTTAGGAAAAAATTACCAGGATTCATTTGGTAACCTGCAGCAGACTATGCACATCAGGAACTTTCCAATATAATACAACCATGCAAAGATTTCCATTATCTCTAGAGCTGACAGAAACCTGTCCTTCCCCAAAGACAGCTAAAACTTGACAGCAGCTGCTCAAAACTTCATAAAACACACGCAGAAACTCAGCTGCTCATTTCACAGGCTGTGCAAGCGCCTGTCTCGAGCAGATGTGATCCCTAAGGCCTGCCCTGCGGCCAGGCTGCCGTGAGGAGAGGGAGAGCACCTGGAGAGCTGGGGGCGGTTGGTGCCCGCGTTGAAGAGCGTGGGCGAGGCGTGGGTGAACCAGCGCTCCGAGAGCAGGTTGTAGGTCTCGATGGCGGCGTCGATGTCGGCCTTGTGGATGCCCACAGACACCCTCATCAGCATGTGCTGGGGACGCTCTGCAACTGCAGGGACACAGCCACAAAGGGTTGGGTTGGGTTGGGAGGGAGCTCAGAGCCCACCCAGAGCCACCCTGCCATGGCAGGGACACCTCCCACTGTCCCAGGCTGCTCCAGCCCCAGTGTCCAGCCTGGCCTTGGGCACTGCCAGGGATCCAGGGGCAGCCCCAGCTGCTCTGGGCACCCTGTGCCAGGGCCTGCCCACCCTGCCAGGGAACAATTCCTCATTGCCAAGATCCCATCCAGCCCTGCCCTCTGGCACTGGGAGCCATTCCCTGGGTCCTGTCCCTGCAGGCCTTGTCCCCAGTCCCTCTGCAGCTCTCCTGGAGCCCCTTCAGGCCCTGCCAGGGGCTCTGAGCTCTCCCTGGAGCTTCTCCTCTCCAGGTGAGCACCCCCAGCTCTGCCAGCCTTTCCTCCCAGCAGAGCTGCTCCATCCCTCTGCTCATCCTGGAGCCTCCTCTGGGCTCTCTCCAGCTCCTCCCTGTGCTGGGCCCAGGGCTGGGGCAGCTCTGCAGGTGGGCTCTCACCTGAGCAGGGCACGGCAGCACAATCCCCCTTTTCCTGGGGGATCCACTGGGGATCAGCCCAGGGCACAGGGATTTTGGGATGCCAAGGCATGGGACCATGGCTGGGGCACGCCCAGCCCCTCACCCACCAAGCAAACCCAGAAAGGCAGGGAGGAAGAAGACTCCATGTGACAGTCACAGAGGTCACAGCAGCAAGCTCCAAACGCTGCAGTGGGACACTTGAGAGCCAGAGTTTTCATGGAATCACAGAGTGATTGGGGTTGGAAGGAACTTGAGTTCTCCAGACCAACTCCTGCTCAGAGAGCACCAGGCCTGTTTATTCAGGACTGCATCCCACCAGGCTCTGAAAAACTCAAGGAACAATCTGCTCCAATGCTCAGCTGCTCTCATAGAGGAGGGATAAACCCCCACCTGTTTTAACAGTTAAATCAAATCAAATATGCAGTCCAGAATCCAATTATGTTTTTTCAGCTTTATGATATTATAATTAATCTCTGACACTTTTGGTGTCCCAGCATATCCAAGCCAAGGGCCTGCATCACTGACAGCACAGTACCTAAACTTAGGTTAAATTAACTCAAATTCTTTAAGAAGTGCTCAGCACTAGGAACAGCCCTTACCTTTGGAGTTGATTTTCAGCAAGTAGGAGCGTTCCAGAGTCTTTAAAAGAGAGGATGGATTTCAGCAGACAAGCAGATTTGAATTTTTTTAAAAACCCTGTTAACTCCAAACTCCATCATCTCCATACCCCTCATCCCAGGCTTCACCAGCCCTGCACTCTGCTGCTCCTCTCTTTATTAGTTTAATTAGGTGATTAATGACTGAACATACACAATTCCACTGGAAGATTCCAACACAGCTTTGGATTACAGAGCATGGCAGGAGGTTCCACACTGTCCTGAGCCCACAGGGCCTCTCTGGAGTCCCCAGAGCCCTAAACCTGGGCCAGACCCAAACCACAGCAGCAGAGCTGAGCTGGGTGTGAGGGCAGCAGAGCAGCCCTTGGGGTGGTGTGGGGAGATGTTCCAGCAGCACAGGGAGGATACATGTGTGGGATGACACCCCAAGAGAACTGCTGCACTACACAACGGAAAAAACAAAAATCCTTTCTTTGGCTTATTAAGGATTAGAGAATTTCCTTTAGGAATGGCATCCAACAGCAGTCAGTGTGCTCTGCTGTGAAAGCCAGCCCAACAGCTAAAATATGCCAGCAGCAAGAACACTCCATGACCCATCCCCCTGGGCAGCTGCTTTGTGCAGGTCCCTTCATCTTCACAGCCCTGCTGATGTCCCACCCCCTCCTGTGCCCCCCTCTGCCCCAGTCCAGATGATCCCACAAGCTTTGCCATCCTTCCCACAGACCCAGGAGCAATGTGCTCTTTACCTTAAAGCCAAAGTAGTTGTAAGAGAAGTCTCTGTCGTAGATGATGGCAGAGTTCAGGCGCTGGCAGGAAATAACAAAGTTTACAAGGTGTAACAATGTTATTTGTACCTGTTGGCATTCCTGGCCCCAAAGCTCAGGTGTGTGAGGGGCACCAGAGCACAGGAATGAAGCAGGAACAGCACTTCCCTCAAAACAACAAAAGCACAACTTCAACAACCTTTTTCACTCAATTTTTGGTTGAATTTACTGAGATCTAATTGGACAACAAGAAACAAAACACAGAACCAAGGGACAAAAGGAACTTCTCAGTCAGAACACAGACCTGGAATGACCTGAAAACTGAACCCAAATCTCTTCTCTCCCCCCTGTGCTCCCTCACTTTGCTCCAGCACAAGGTACTTTTTCTCAAATTAATTACTTGTGCTGATCATAGCAATGGGGAACATCCAAGAAAACAAATTTTACTACAAAAACATCCATAGAGGAAGAAAACTCCTACATCCCCTCTTACACTCTCCACTCATGCCCTGCACCAGTTTCTGTGCTGGCTTTTTACCCTAAAACAAACATGGCTTAAAAAATAAGAAAAGCAAATTATCTGAGGTTTCAAAATTCAGTGCAATAGTTCAGAAGTGAAAAGAACCCCAGTACTTACATCTTTGTTGGCCAGAACTATGTCTAGAGTCTCTTTGGAGATCATTGGGGAGTGCTTCCCGTTGTGAGGGTTGATGTAGGTGTAGAGATCCTCCATCACATCTGCAAAGGAAAGGGATGTGAGCAGGACATGTCCAGGCCTGTCCCTGCTGCACGTGGCACTGGGATTCAGGGATGGACACAGCAGGAAAGCCCTTGGAAATAACCCCCTCCAGCCCCCCAAACACACAACTGCCCTTCTGCTCAGTACTGCCAACCTGAACAATCCACTTCTACAAATTCTGTCAAAACCCCATGTAAAAAGTAAGTAATGGGGAGGAAAGTGGGTACAACCTGATCTCAACCCATCACATTTTTCACCATTCCATTTTTACAACTGCTTTTCATAAACTAGGCGATTCCATTTGTCTTGGGAAACTCGTGGGTTTCATCCCCACTGCATTTTCAGGCAGCCTGGGCCCTCAGGAGCTCCCACTTGAGAGATTTCCCTATTTCTGTGCCCCAAACCTCTCAGTCTGTCTCTCCCCCCAGCAGCTGGAGGCGTTCACCCACCACTGAAGACTTTCTTGGTCTCCTTGTGCAGGTTGGAGACGGCGATGCGGGCGGCCAGGATGGCGTAGTCGGGGTGCTTGGTGGTCAGCGTGGCCGCGGTCTCTGCGGCCAGAGTGTCCAGCTCCACCGTGGTGACCCCGCTGTACAGCCCCTGGATCACCTTCATGGTGATCTGTGCCTGCAGGAGGGAAATGCCCGAGCTCAGGGAGCCCCAGTGCTCCCGGTCCAGAGGGATCCCAGCGCCCGCAGCATCGCCCGCTGTGCGGGAGGAGAGCAAACTGGGAACAGCAGACTGGGAGAGCTGGGAATGCTCCTGGGCACGGACTGGGGACAAGGCCTGCAGGGACAGGACCCAGGGAATGGCTGCCAGTGCCAGAGGGCAGGGCTGGATGGGATCTTGGCAATGAGGAATTGTTCCCTGGCAGGGTGGGCAGGCCCTGGCACAGGGTGCCCAGAGCAGCTGGGGCTGCCCCTGGATCCCTGGCAGTGCCCAAGGCCAGGCTGGACACTGGGGCTGGAGCAGCCTGGGACAGTGGGAGGTGTCCCTGCCATGGCAGGGGTGGCACTGGGTGGGCTTGAAAGCTCATTCCAAGCCAAACCCTGCTGGGATTCTGTGTAAGGATGGTTTCCTGGCAATAGGATTGACCAGTCTCTACTGAGCCTCTGTGAACTGTTGCTACTTTTGCACAACTTGTGGGATTTATTAGCACGGGGTTTGGGATGGTTACTGCTGGCCTGGGAAGTATCTGGCACAAGCAGATCCAAATCCCAAAGGAAAAACTGAGCTCCAGGGAAAGAGTTCACACATGACTGCAGAATAAATAAGAATTCAGGGCCACAAGGAGGCAGGAGGACTCGGAATTTCACTTCTGTCCTCCTCATCAACTCCCAGTCACTGGGGGCAAGTCTGGACACTTCGTGCTGGTGAAGGTCACCAAGGCACCAGTGTCCTCCTCCTGCCATCCATCCCAAAGACTTTTGGGTACAGGACCAATGGCAACTGTTTGATGGGTAGAATTTCAGAGAGGAGAATGGATCATGAGAAGCTGGGAGATGGGAAGAGCCTTGACTGGTAACTCCAAATGGTGACTGGGTCTGAGACCCATAAAAATCTCACAGACACCAATGGATCCAACGGGGAGTCATCTTGGGCACAGGCTTTGGAAGGAGAAGCTTCCATGACTGGGATCAACACCCACCCCAAATCAGCTCAGAAAACCAAGCAGGGATGTGGCAATGGCAGGGAGTTCTGTCCTGGTGTTTGACCAGGAGGGGGTCCAGAGCTACTTCAATGTGGCATTGCTCCAGCTTCGCAGACTGACACTGGGAGCAACCTACCAAATCCAAAGGATGGGAAGTGGAGCAATAAAACTTTTTTTAAGCACCAGGGGCTCAATGGCTTCCCCAAGGTTTGAGGGGAAAGGGATCTATGGCAGGGAAAGGGGATTTTCCCCTCCAGAGTCTCTGCACCCGGGAAGACAAACCCCTCAGAGCACAAACAATTGCAACAGACCCATTCTGGATGTGTCTGCCAAGAGTCCAGGGAATCACAGAACATACTGAGTGGGAGGGGAGCCACAGGAACCCCCAAAGCCAAGCCAGGACACCCCGGAGCTCCTGTTCCTGGCCGGCTCTTGCCCAGGAGAGGTGGGGATCAGGGCAGGGCTGTGGCACTCACGGGGTCCACGAAGTCGGCGTTGAGGCCGTAGCAGAGCTTCTGGATGCGCGAGGTGATCTTGTCAAACATGACCCGCTCCTGGCGCCCGTCTGGGACACAGCACACGAGAACCAGCTCAGCACACACAGCTCCCAGCCAGACACACCAGTGCAGCCAGTGAGAACCAGTGCAGAACAGACAGCTCCCAGCCAGACACACCAGTGCAGCCAGTGAGAACCAGTGCAGCACACACAGCTCCCAGCCAGACACACCAGTGCAGC
>WBNO01029044.1:65181-110972 GCA_013400575.1 Peucedramus taeniatus | reverse complement strand
GAATCACTCAAGTTCCTTTCATCCATGGTAATTTTTTAAAGAGAAGTCTTTTCTTTTTCTAATTCTCTCACCAGTCTTTCTCCTTGGCTTTGGTTTTGCCCAGTTGCTCACCAGAACTGAAGGCACAAATACAGATGAAGGTATCCTTTTCCCTTTCAAATAGTTTTTTAATACTGTAGTTATTTCCTTTTCCACATGAGTGTTAACCTTTCTAACCTCATCAGCCCAAGGCACAGAGATTTTAACAAACTGTCAGAATTAGCCACCCGAGCAGTTAGTTATTAACAAGTGAAATTCAGAACACTTTTCCCAAAGTACATTACTTCTCTCTGAAAAGTAAACAATTTGCCTGATGTTAGTCTGTCCAGTGTTCTCATTTCTACCTAATTAAAACTATAGGAGAGAACCTTCAACTGAAACATCCCTAACACTTTATGATGATTTCTGTGAATAAATTGTCACTGTTGGAATAGCTGAATCCAAGGGCTTTTAATCATTCTGAATTTATGAGTCAGAATAATGTCATTTTTTTTTAGAATCAGTATTCTTTGACAATTTTACTAATTTTTAATTTGTTTTCTAAAATTCTCTGTTAATATCATTTCTCCCTTCACAGATGCTGTCATTGTTGTCAGCCTGTTTGTCAACAGAAACCCTGTTGTGGAAGTTTTTGTTCCGTAGAAATGTTTGATACTAAAAAAAATATTTAAATGAGACAAAACAACCTTCCAAGATTTTGAAGTCTTCAACATAGTGAAAAAAAATACTAAGTATCTTTCATGGTATTATATAATATTGGTAGCATTAAAATAGCCATGGAAAACAAAAAAAAACCAGGTTTTCTTTTAGTAACATGTATTCCTCCAGATGTTTCAGATTTCCATTTCACTCTTCTGTGGTAAATTCCTATGTGAAAAATTTAGTTACCATTTCATCAAGAGAGGGCTCCTTAATTTTTGGTGGGGTTTTGTTTTACCCCAACTGCTCCATGTTAACAAAGACAAGTTAAAATACTGTATGTTCTATTGCACTCTACAATTAAGGATTATAACATCTATAATATTGAGCTCAGAAAAAAATCCCCAATAACATATCATTATTGGGTTTATGCTGAAGGCTGTTTCATTTGTTTTGGTGAAACTCTCTGTTAGCATCCCAGTTGGTTTCCAGTTAAAATCTGCTTTTGATGTATCCCTGCTCCATTCTTCTACTTTCTCCAATCAGCTCAATCTGAAACCTGGAAATTCCTGTCCCATGACTAATGGACTCTGATACAGTTCCTCCCTGCAAGCTCTGGTCCCTGCTCCTTTGGGTGTGCTTTGAAACTGGTCAATAACAAGGAACAAAAGGCTCCTGGCCCTCCACACTGTTTTATCAAACTTGCTGCCACAGTAGCTTTAGCACTGCCCATTTCCAACCTTAAGCCACATATGATAAGAAATTCTGTGTTTTACCAAGCCGGGTAGTCAAGTGGCAACAGAGTGCATAATTGCAAATGTTAAAGTGGTTCAAGTGATGTATACCAAAATCTCATCTAAAAGGGATCTCTGAATCAGCTATTCTTAAGAAAACTGTCAGCAACCGTGGAGAATTCCCTGCAGATAATCAAATGTCATCTGACCCTCACCAGGTAAAGGCTAAAAGTGATTTACTTTGGGTTTTTTTTAATTGAAAGCTTTCAGTGTCTTTGCATCCTTTATTCTGTTAAACTGTGGTTTTCAGCAGTGGTTTTGGCTAGTTCATCCATCACAAGCTTCTGTGGGAGATGCAAGCAGCCCCTGTAAAGGCAGGGTGCTGATTAGATCCCATGCAGATTTTCAAAGGCAGAAATGCAGCAGTGAGGCCCCTTTTTCACTGGGAGTAGCTGCTGCCCAGTGTAACAAGATGTCTTGTGCCACCAGTGCCCCTAAATCCAAGAGGTTTTCACCCAGTCCTGTAGTCCTGTGGTTTTGCATATGAAGAGCTTGGGATTCTTTGGACAAAGAGTGCCCATGTTGGTGTTACAGACAGATATTGGATCTTTTTCTTCAAAATTAGTGGAGTTTTGTTTAGTTGGTCAAAATTAATGGAGTTTTGTTCAGTGGTCAGTGGGATTTTTTTGTGTGTGTGATAATTAGGCATGGATATTTAAATACAAGATTTTAGCAGCTTTGTGGAAGTAAAGGACTAAAGGACCATTATGAATAACTGTTGCAGTTGTCAACATTTCTATGATGTTCTGAGGCGATTAATATGCAACCACAAAAATTTGTTCCAGGCAGACACTTGGCATTAAAAGATGCACTCCAGGATTTTTTTTTTTCTTTATGTTTGAATTTAATCCATCAGGCCATTTTTAAGTAGGAAAAATATTTTGTTTTTGAAAGCTGAGATTCCTGACATAGTTCTGGTTTCAGAGGGAATATTTAGGGAATGAACAAGGGCCACAGGACTCTGTCTCCTATTTTGCCCCCATTTTGCCTCTCTTCATCAAACCTGTTCTATGTTCTTGTCCTCTATCACAACCAGTGATAGGGACAGATAAAAGTGTAGTTCTAGGTTTGTTCTTCCTCATTTTTCTCCTCCACTCAATAAAAACTTGTGACTGGTTATGCCTATTGACTCTCAATAGCAGTTGAGGGCGTCTTTGGGAACTTTTGGAAAATATCATCTTGGTTATGTGTTGTGTACTCAATGACTGCTTCCTGTGCTCACATGTAAAGTAAATTAAACACCTCATAATGTCCTGAAAGTTGTCATCTTCCTCCAGTCATCATAACTGTCTTCCAACAGACAGGTTTTCAGCTATTTCTGGAGTAAATGATTTATTGTGAAGACAGGAGAGCAGAAATTTATCTAGTCCCAGTGCTCTTGCAGTCATGTTTCTACTGCCAGATTTCTGCTATTCTGGGGGAAAAATAATTTAGCATTAATGTAGCAAATGTTTCATCTTAAGGGAAGTCAGAAGAGGAAGAAGAAGAATGTTTAGAATGTTAAATATATACCTTTAAATTAGAGAGAGATTAAGAAAAAGAGAATTAGGAAATCTCCTTACTTATAAATTAAGAACCCCTGAATGAAGGGTTCTCTCGAAATTTTGTGAGTTGCAAAAAGCTCAGCTGGCAGGGAAAATCACTCAGTGACTTGTTCATTTTTCTTTTAATCTTGAGTGTCTAGTTTTGCTTTAAAAATAAGCAGTGTGGGTTCTGTGTTGAATTCCAGTATTGAGTAACATAAACCCTGAGGGTTTTTTGTAAGTTCAAACAAAAAATGTGCCATGAGGTAACAAAGAACCTACTATTCTGGGTCTGAGTTTTGCTTCATACATTGTCTGTAAACTTAAGACTATTACTTGTTACTGTTACTCTGTCTGTGTTGTAAAATGGAGCCCTAAGATCTGAGAAAAAAAATTCACTGAGTGCTTATATTTGAAACATAAAGAGGAAGAGCAGTAATCCCTGTTTTCCTCAGACCCAGCATGTGCACATTGGATTTGTCAGAGATTGCTCAGGCTTGCCATGGCAAAGCTGACCAGAGGCTCAGGTAGTCTCATGCCTTGTTAGTCCAAGCTTCTTGTCAGCAGCTGTATTCTCTCGAAGACAAGGCTCTCTTAAAAGGAGATTTGATGTGATTCTGTATGATTTCTAGTTCCAGTGATTTTAATGATACTTCATGTAGTTATTTTTAGTTTTAGTAAAATTTTCACCCACTTCCCTTGATACTGATGCTATGTGCTGTATAGATGCCTAGAAATAAGTAGGATAGATCCTTGCTAACAGCAGTGTCGTGGAAGATAGCAATATTCTTAGTTGTGTACAGTTCTCACAGTGCTTCACAAATAGCAATTTTTCAGCCTGTTTTAATTTTTTTCACAGACTCAGAACCAGAGGCACAAAGCAGGTAAGTTACTAACAGAATCAGAGATAAGCCCTCATTTAGAAGAGGGTTCCTTCTTTTTATTTAATCTCTACAATGCTACATGAGCTTTTATAAAACCTCTCTTTTAATTTAAAAAATCATGTAATGTTTTTAGAAGTCCAATCCATTGAAACAATTTAGTTTGTCCTTTGTTTACTGTATTTAAATTTAAAGGACATGTTTCAAAGCTGTTATGAAAGTTGGCACTGTCATTTATTGAATAAATTATTTATTTGGGGGGAGGAAACCAAAAAAGTTGTCCCTCAACAGTTTTGTTAGAACTCTTGAAAGCTTAAGGTCTTCATACTCTGAAATCAATTGTTAAACAAAATAAACTTCATGCAGGAAGCAGTGAAATTTAATGTCATACAAAGTTCAAAAAGGATAAAAAGAAACTTGAAGAGCTTATTCTCAACAGCAAGCTCCTGTATTAATACTGAGAATTGATTCACCTCAGGTAGGAGGTGGAAGAATCCTAATGTTTTTGTTTTTAAATTATTCACTAATATTAAGTATTCCATACCTAACATTTCAGACCAAGTTTTTTATTATATGTTTTTTTAATGTATGGTGCAGGAGTATATTATTTTCCCTGTATGTAGAGCACTCAACAGCCAGAACTAGATGTTTGATCTATGCATCCATCCTGAGGCTGTGTTTTGCAGAAGAGGGGAGGTTCTGCAGATACCCTGTTTAATTAGAGAAGCCAATGATCAGGTCTACTCTGCAGAGAATAGCCCCAAAGTAGCCATCCCAGCTTTACCTCCAAGCAGGCTGCTGAGTCCATGTTGGGCAATACAGTATCATGCAGAGGTACTAAGCAGAATTTGGTCCTGGCAATGCTGGAAGTGCTAATTAGAGTTTATACCTTTGGGTACTGAAGCAGCTAAACATCTTTCAGTTCTGACACTGACTTGTCTGACACTTGCTTGGGGATTTTTACACGGTGCTCATTATGTGATACATACATGCCCAAAGGATCTGTAAAGTGAACTGGGTAATAAGTGGTGCTGTGAGAAGAAAAGATAAATAGTAACCATAACAGGAAGTTCTGAATATATCATTGTCTTAAGTACAGGAAATGCAGTTATACCCTGGAGTATTGTAGAAACAGGCATCTCTATCTTGCTTTACATCACAGTAACGTGGGGAGTGTTTAGAGGAAGCAAGAAGGGCTCAGGTGAAGTGTACAATGTGCTGTAGTGATTTGAGCAGTTGTAGACAACAGAATGAAACCAGTGCTCTGCTTTTGCAAGGAAAATAACATGCAAAACAATCCTGTTTTGTGCAACAGCCCTGACAAAAACATGGTGTATTGCTTTTCTAATCCAAGTTAAGGTTTAACTGCCCAGCATGTACTCCATCTTCAGACTCAGGAGTTATTTCAGCAAACCAACAGATCTTAAAATGTGATTTACCTGTCAAACACTCAAATTTAAATACATTACAAAATGGTTTAAAAGTCACACTTTTTTCCTTATATTCACTTGTCATAAGGGTGCACTTGTTACCTATCTGCTGGCTGTTACTGGATTTGTTAATAAAAGCAGGAGCAATGAGCAAACACTGCCACATCTCGCCTTTAAAATCCTTCAGGCTGTTGTGGTAATAACCAAAAACTAAAAGCTGCACATGGAGAAGTTGAGCTGGCAACCTATCAAGGATCCAAAAACTGCCTCAGTTTTAGACTTGTAGCAGTTGTCAGCTTTAACAAGGTCTTCAGAAGGAATAGCTGTTGGCATGCAGAATCCTCATTCTATCAGTGATGAAATGAGTCAGAATGTCCCACCATGAGTCCTACTTCTCTCTGTAGCTTAGATGAATGAGTCCAGAATATCTAAATCTCACTGACTCTCTGCAGTTGTATCTTTTGAAGCCTTGGCTCTAGAGCTGTGTGCTGAAGAAGAAAGGTTGTGAGCAGCCTTCAGTTTCATCAGGATTTGTGTTTGATGTGCTGGTGTTAGAACATGCAGCCTTGGTGTTAGAAATCATCATCTTTCCTGGTAAACTGCTGAACTGAAATGCAATCAGCAAAGTAAAACTTGTGCAAAAAGGCTGCTGGGGAATTATGGCTGTGGTTAAGCTCATTGCTGCCTGCACTGGGAAGGTGTGTGGGTGATTCTTTGCAAAACTTAACTTCAGCCACGAGATTGCAGGAGCCTCTGGCAGAGGGCTCTGCTAACAGTCCATTTGTTTGCTAAGCTCGTTGTTCCTGTAGACAAATGAATGTTAAAATAGCTCCTAATGAAACTTTAGCTCCTGGCTGGCTCCTAGGCTATTATCCAGCTGTAGCAGCTATGCCATTTGAGTGCCAGTTTTCAATTCTGCTTGATTAACAATTGCTGCAGACCATAGGAGGGTTGAGATGGATGTTAAACACTCTGACAGGCAGAGGATTACCACTTCCAGTGGGTTTATTGCTGACACTTGCAAACTGCTGCTTTGCCACCCACTGTTACAGTGCCACTGAGGAACTGGGGGAGGTGTGACACCAGGTCCTAGACAGATTTCAAACCAATGTGTTGCTCAGTAAAACTTCTTGAAAATTTGAAATGAAGAGGCCATTCTACCTGCAAAATGAAAAGGAGCTGTGAACTCTAATTATCTGTAATGACCTTAATGCTTGAACCTGGCACCTGCATGCTGAAATACACATGCTGTGATACACTGCATTAGTTACAGCAGTACCTTTGTGATGGGTGTGCAGAGACTGTTCTCTCTGCTATTGCCCACGGGCTATTGAGTGGCAAGCCCATGGCAGTCTTGTGTCCAGCATCTGGGAGTAGCTTTCCCACACAAATGGAAAGCTGTTAATTTTGGCATCATGGTATGTGAGATAATTTTAACTAACTCAGAGATAGTTTTTCTCTGAAGAAAAATAGTATTCTTCACTGAATTTATCACCTTGCTATTTCAGATACTCCCTTTGCATCTGGTAATTTGGATCTTTATGCTGGAACATAAAAAGTATGTCTTCTGAGTTTTGATGAATTTACATTCAAATCAGGATTGATTCCAGGACAACGATCTGGAAATTTCTTTTTTCTATTTCATTGAGGCAGGGAGCAGTATGTAAAACTAAATTATACAGACCCATGAGTTCTGCCCAAATAGCTTTTCATAGCAAAAAACAGCATGAAGATTAATGAGAACATCAAGTAATTTCTTAAACAATAAAAAAACATTAACTGCCAAGTAATTAGTGAAATGTTTCAGAGAAAGAAAAAGGAGTTAATGAGAGGACAGATTAGTATGTATTTGTTATTCCTGTGGATTGGATTTCTTGTTTACTACTGCTGAGTCTCATCTGGCATGCTAATAACATATCAAGTTGCAGAGATCTCAGTGATACCAAATGCACGTTTGCTATCAGGGACAATAGGAAAGACCAAGATAAGGTTATGGGACACATGGAGATGGAGGTCAGGAGAGAGTCTGCACCTGGGCTGCACTCTTATTTCCTGAGCTGGGACTGAACATTTTCACAGCTCTCTTGCTGTGGCAGCTGGTCTCAGGCTGTACAAATACAAGCTCTGAAGTGAAGAGGATAAAGTATTACTTGTTCTGCTACATTATGAATGGTTGTTTATAAGACAAGGCTGCAAGAATCTTTCTTCCCTTTCTCTCCTCTCAGAAAAAAAAAAGACTACTCTGGGTTTTAGGAGACAATTTTTCTTTTATTTTTAAGTTTGTTTGTTTGTGGGTTTTGTTGTTCCCCAGTGGGTCTACTTTTCATGGCAAAAAAAACCCCTTTGTCAAGACCTGGCAAGGTTGGCTGTTGATAAAAATTTGCACTGCTTGAAGGCACAATCAGTTTGGTTTTCAGGATCTCCCCTGATCTGGAGAAGGGTGAATATTCACATGAAATAAAAAGTCTCCTGTCTTCCAGAAAAACCTCTTTACCTCCTAAGCTTTTATAATGAATTTTCACAGCTTAATTACTTATTTTCTTGAGGTATACACACATTTTGATTGAAACAGAGTAATTCCTGAAGGTTAAGTGTAATATTAACTTTTTTCTATCAGCAAATTTGCTTTTCCCAGAGCCAACATCACGCAGTAGAAATTTCCCACTCTACTATTTCTTATTGGTAGAATTCTCTTAAGACTTCTGTGTAAATTCCTCACTCATAGGTAGATAGGTTAATTTAGGTTGTATGAATGTAGTCATATTTTCCTACATCCTGCTCAAATTTAGATGGATGCCTTGACGTGTGATAGTTGAGAACCTCCACAAGACAAAACTGAATCCTGTCAGGAGAGGAGCGCTCACATGTACAGCCCAACAACTTCTGTTCACTCACTTACTGCAGCAGCTTTTCTTTTTTCCTTCTGTGCTGCAGGAGTTATTACTGCTGTATGAACTGCTGTGAACTCTGATATATGATTTCAGGATATTCCTAAAACACTTGAACTTTTCCCAGTTGCTGCCAAGAGAAGGGGAATAGCTGTCTGCCTTGATATTTCTCTACAGCATCTCCCTACTGTTATATCAAGGGGAGGACATCAGAAATATAATCAGGTTTCTTGTTTCCTGTTTTTCATTCCTGCTCTGTTCTACTATCATACATTACTGTACCAATAAGATCAGTGACATAAATCTCTTAGAGGTATGCAACGGTGATTGTTCTGCTAAGGAAAAATCCCCAACAAAACTGCAAAGCTAAATTTCAGGACACCTTGTAGTCTTGTAGATATGGCAGCAGATGTTACAGTGATAGTGTATTTATCTATATATAGCTCAAAGCACTAGCAGATGAACAGCTTCACAGGGATGGAACTCTGCCTTTGAAGGTATTGGCCTTCTTGTTGTCCACAACTTTTTCTCAACTGCATTCAGTAGCACTGGGTCTGATATCATTTGGCATAATGTAAATCAGAGGAGATCACAAAATTTAATGCAATTTCTGCACCACTGTAAGGTCATGAGTGGACTCTCACCAGAAGAATTGCTTCTTTTTGGATTTGTTGATTCACAGTTCTTTTCAGTTTGGTGTTTGGGTACAGTTCATTGTAGTATTTCTTTTTTCCCCCCTTCATTGCACATTAATTGCCTTTTTCTGTTACTTGGCCTCCTCACTGTTCTTTTCTATTGTACAATACCATATTCTAAATCAAAATGGACTGGGTATTCTTTTTCAATACTATTTTTTAAACATTTTTTTTTAAATAGAGGATTACTTTAGTCAGATTTAAGTAAGTGACTTGAGACTTCACTGAGTGGGACATAAATCTAACAATATATAAATACAGATAAACAGTTTTAAATGATCTATTAATCGTTTTTTGGTCTGAAATGCTCTGAAGCTATAAAGGTATAGGAAGACATCTTACCAAGAGTGAACTTTGGGGTTTGTCTTTCTGTTAATTGTTTTTTGTAGATTTTTTTCAGAAAATGACATTAGTAATTCCTAACTACCAGCTAAAGCAAATCTGATTTTAAAAGAAAGCACAATACAAAAACTTGGAAGACATGTTTGCTCAGCTGAAATCTAGCAAATAACAGTAGTGCAATTAGAGTGAAAGGACTCTTAGGGAACAAATTTTTAAAAACCTTCTCAGAGCTATTTTAAGATCTTAGGTCATGAGTTAGGTCATGTGCTTCTTAGCATTTGGTGTGGTATCTAAGTAGACCCTTGGATTATAGATCAGGGCAGGTGCAGAAGACTGTGCTATAAATACTTTTTTACTTAAGGAGTTCACTAATTTCTTGAATGACAAACCAAACAGAAACATTAGTTCTGAAGAGGAAAATTATTAAAATAATTTAAAGCTTAATTTTCCAACAAATCATCCCATAGTTCTTAATTACAAAAGCTAAACTGCTCTCCACCACTACCTAGGAAATGTTACAGAAAACCTTTTAGAGTTACAGCATGTATTAAGCATGACTGGCATGTTCTGGAGTATTTCTGTACTTGTTTGCTGCCTACTGAGCTGTGCAGAGAACTGGCCATTGGGATTCCTACCTTCAGCTTTAGGGCCTTCTCTTCCCTTATGGCTGAAGCATAGATGAGCAATTTCCCCAGGGGAAATTTGCTCTTTTTATGCTTCTTTTAAAAATATTGTCCCTCAATTTCTTTAGTGCAAAACTGTTGGAGATCCTTACAGGGTAAAATACACTGACTGTACTAGTAAAGCCTGCCTGATTTCATCAGTATTATTTTATTCGTTTTTCTAGGTGAATACAGATGTTTTCAATTTCCTATTTTTTGATAATATCCTACACTCATGTTGCTGGCTCCCTTTGTCCAAAAGGAACATTCCTGTTTTACAAGGGCAGCGGAGGTCTCAGAGACCTTTGAGAAATTGGTTTATATTTCATTTATATTTGCCTCCATGTGAGGGAACACTCCACTTTTCAAATGGCATACAGGCCTGTGAGTTCCCTCTGACTGACCTAACCTGAATCCTTTATAGTCTTTTAGGAGGCATGTTTTATAGAACTGGCAGAACCAGTTGTTAGGTGTCATTTCCTGTATATTCCTTAAAAAAAACCCCCACACACAAAAAACCCTAACCCACAACCCAAAACAAAAAGAGACCTAGGAGAAAAAGAAGTAGGTAAAGCAACTCCAAAAGCATGTTTGAAGTTTTTCCAAGTGATTCTGTCCACCTACCTTTGTCTGTTATCAGAATCAACCCACTATGACCAACCCAGTCTGTGCCCAAAGAGCAGATCCTCCTCAAGGCAAATTTCTGCCTATGTCAGGGGATAGGTGACATGACAGAAACATCATTATATAAACAAGTCCCGACCTTACTCTGTACTGTATTGTCAGTAAGCCTGAATTGTGGCATTACCTGCTCACAGGAGTTGTGAAATTCAAAACCAGCTATCCTTTCTTAGTGCTTTGAGTTTGCTGTCTTGATTTTCTAAAGAGCCCAATTAAATTTACAGAATTCAAAATTAGTTCAGTAGGTGCTCCCCAGAAGAAAGTGAAACTACTGCTAGGGAGTTCCTGCACCATTTATCAATGAGATGGGATAAAATGAGATTAGATGAGATGAGCCAAGCCATTGTGGTGAAAAACAAGAGGCGACAAGTAACATTAGAGGATTGGTACTGTCATAAAAACAATATTTGTGCTGCCTTCTTTTTTCAATAAGTAAAAATAATTTGCATACAATCTGTCTTCACATATCAATTAAAGAGGGAGAGACTATACAAGCTATTTCACTTCTAAACCTATCTTTCTTGGCCAGCTGGAACAGAAGTTTCCAAGTAATTGAAATTGTTAATGAAAGGTATAGCAAGCATGTTAACACATGTCTGTACTTTTCATATTCTCTCCAGGAGGAAAACAAAAATTAAATCAACATCAGCCAGTTCAGTCCCATGGATACAGGCCATCTTGCTATAAACAAAGCTTATTAACTGGACATTTTCATGTAAATAGAGCCTCGAGATTTATTTTTTTTTTTTCTGTGGAGGTGATACCATCCTTCAGGTATTTTTTTCAAAACTTCGAGTTCCTTTCCTTCTGCCTGTATCTCATACTTTCTCCTGTATCCTAGAGGCTCCCATGTCATGGCTAACATTCTTTTAGAAAACTCCAACAGGAGCTGCACAGGCATTCTCTTGAGAGCCTACCAGCAGCACTCCCATGTTAGCCAGACAACTGTTTGTTTAATTTCGCAAGACGTTTTCTTTCCCCAAAGTGAGAAGAGCTACCTCAGTGAATTCCCAGCCATGATATTCTATGTTTTTAAGGCATCTTCTGTGGCAGAGGAATATGTTCTCCTAAACTAGGGTTAAAACATACTGATACATTTAAAAAAGCAGTCAGGTTGTTGAACAATATATAACTAGGTATCTTTTAAATATTCACTATACTTACCTCAGAAAGGCCCTAGTCTGTTCTAATTTACTATAGTGTAAAATCTGTTCTAATTTACTATAGTGTAAAATCAAGGTAAGTGCAAAGAGAAAAACTACACTGTAGAATTGGTTGTGACTAAATCTGAGAACCTTTTCAATATTATTGTGTTTTAAAACATTCTGTAGAAGTGCAGTGTTTTACTCAATAATTTTTACTGTTATTGTTGTACTAGTTTGGTTATTAAACCAATGCAGTGAGAAAGGACCGCAGTGAAAAATATCTTTTCTTTAAGTAGGCATAAGGAAAGCTTCTGTTTTGACAGTGGACTTGTGCTCCCTAGGAGCAGTACACATGAATCCCTATGCCAAGTTGTGAGCCGCTGAATTTTGTATAGTTCCTAGGTTAATTCAGATTATGGCTTTTCTGAGGACCTGGGGATTTTAACTGTTGGTCTGAACCCTCATCAGGGGGCTTTGCTATCTTGCAGAGCTGAAGCTTTGAGGTGCAGCTTGTTTAAACTCTCCAGGAGCTGGCCTCCATGGCCTGCTTTGTATATCCAGCCCTTAAGTGGCCCTGTAAGTACCATGGGCCAGAAGTCGTAGGACATTCCCTCCTCCCAAAGTCACATCAGTTCAGCTGATCCTGCTATGCTGTGGTGACAGCACCAGGGAGGAATTTTTTGCTACAAGTATTGACTGTAGACAAAGGCTGCCTAATTTTCTCTTTGTGCAACCCACATCCTGTGGGACTCATGCACATCCCTGTACTTTCTACACTGTACAAGGGAGCGTGCGTCCTGAGGACAACGTGTTGTGTCTTGCTCACTCTGCTGATGAGACTGTGAGAGACACGCCAGAAGTGAATTAAATAGGTCTCCACTTAATTATATGTAATTTTGTTAATTGTCTATCTGCTGCTGTCCCTCGCTGGCATTACGAAAGGGTGCAAGTCACCTCTGTAGTTTGATTCCCTGCCCCAGCTTTTCCTGGGCTCCTTCCCTCGCAGCTCTGGATACCCACGGCAGGGTATGGCCCCACCACTGCTCCCGGTGAGGGTCGCAGTGGGTCTCGTCCGCCTTTTCTGTTCATTCCTTGCCCCCTTGAGCGTGCAGTACCGAGGCGCGTCTCCCTGCAGGGCCAGGAGCCCCGGCCAGGTGCTGCAGAGAGAGCGGTGCACTTTGGAAGCACCGGCAGCCGCTGGCACCTCTGCCCTGGCCCGGCACTGCTCTGGGGCTCAGGGTCGCGCCTCAGCCCCTTCCCCTCGCTGTGGGTCCCGGCGGAAGGCCAGCCCTGCCCGGGTCTCGCCGCAGTCTGGGTTTCGTGCCCGGCGCTGCACGGGCCGGCGCGGCGCCCCGCCGCCCACATTTGCTGCAGCCTGGCTGTTGAGTAGAGGTGCCCCCTCCTCCTCTCCTCCTCCGGCTGCAGGGGGAAGGTCTCCGAACGCGTTCATTCCGTACGTGCATGCGATTAACCCCTTACTGCCCGTCCTGCAGCCCCCGTGCCCCGCAGCCCCGCATTCCCCTGCCGCCTAATGCGATCTGCTCCGCCACCCTCCTGCTGTAGAACAGATTGATTTCCACGGGTGGGGACGGCTCCAGCACGGGGCCGGTGTCACCCAGACGCGCTGCCCGCTGCGAGCAGCCTTCGCGCCCGTCTCCTCCGCTCCCCGCGCTCCGGCTTGCTGCCTTTTTTTATTTTTTTTTCTCACAGGAGTAGCAGCGAAATGTCCCGTCCTGCCTATTTGGAAATGGGAACAAATTGCTCCCCCGCCTTACCTCGCCCATCGCATCCCATATATAGTCATATCTGCGGTCAAATGGCAGGCGGCAGCGAATGGGAAGGCTGTGCCTCCCAAAAAAACCCGGGGGGCAGTGAGAGAGGGAAAGGGGTAGGGACGAAAGGAGGAGGGAGGGAGGGAAGGAAGGAAAAAAAGCCTTTCCAAAAAAGTATTGGATGTCTTGAGGAATGCAGTCAGCCCCCTGGGAAAGTACATATCTGTGAGGCGCTCCCTTGCTCGCCGCTTGCATTCGGCCGGCGCCCCGTCCCGCACGGATCAACCCCGCCGCTCCGCTCCCCCGGGGGCCTGCGTCCGGACTCGGGGCTATCCCGCAACTCTTCAAGTTTTTCTTTCGGAAGGAGTTCGCGCGGGGACGCGCCCTAGCCCACCGCCACCATGGATGCCATCAAGAAGAAGATGCAGATGCTGAAGCTGGACAAGGAGAACGCCTTGGACAGAGCCGAGCAAGCCGAAGCGGACAAGAAGGCAGCGGAGGAGAGAAGCAAGCAGGTCTGCACCGAGGGCCCGGGCGCAGCGAGCGCCGGGGCGCAAATCTTTCCAGATTCTCTTTTTTTCTTTTACCTCCTCCCCTCTTCTTCCCCCCTCACCGTACTTTGTTATATTCCAACCCCGCGCCCCTGCAGAACTGGTTGAACTTTCCCTAAGGCAGAGCTTCAGCCTGGCAGCCGCCGGCCGGAGGTTCCCGGAGGCGCGGCAGGAGCTCCTTCCCCCTTCCCCACCATTCCAGCTGGGGAGCAGGGCCCTGGGACGGCTGCGTGGCCTCTGTGCCTTTGTCACAGGGGGACGGCTTAGAGAGGCTGCCCTGAACGCCTGGTTAGCACTGAACAGATGGGCGGCGATTTGGGGAAGGGCAAAGCTGTGTTCGCCCACTCCAGCATCACTCAGCAGATGTGTCCGATTCGAACTGCCCTCCCGCCCTTCTCCGGACGCATGCCCTGCTTTTTTGTCCTTCTCCAAGCCCTCTCCTTTACACGTGGGGCTTTACTCGATTCGGGGAGGGGGACGCATTGATTGCACGTTTGTGGGAGATCCTGAAGGAGGAGGGAGAAAAGAAGAGTGGTTTATAAATTAGTTTCACAGTTTTCTAAGCCAAGGGAGAAACATATTTGTGCGTTATATTTCCTCTTGTGCACCTAGTTAGAGGATGACATTGTGCAATTGGAAAAGCAATTGCGTGGGACGGAGGATACAAGGGACCAAGTTCTGGAAGAGCTACACAAGTCTGAGGACAGCCTCCTCTCCGCAGAGGAGAATGCTGCCAAGGTATCGTGCCCTTGCTGCAAGCAAAGAGGATCTAACTGTCTCTCCTTCTTTCTCTCTCTGTCTGTCCTTTTCTGTCTCTTCTGCACTCACACCTCTCCGTTTGCACGATCACGCTGCCTGCTGCACCTTTTCCTGCCCGCCCTCCCCTCTCCACCACTTTCCACCCATATCACAGCTGGAGGACGAGCTGGTGGCTCTACAAAAGAAGCTGAAGGCCACTGAGGATGAGCTGGACAAATACTCCGAGTCCCTTAAAGATGCACAGGAAAAGTTGGAACTGGCTGACAAAAAGGCCACAGATGTAAGTTACCCCCATCCCTTTTGCCACAAGCCCGATAGAGAAACCACACACTCCCTCTGCTCAGGACAGCCTGGACTCCTACTCAGCAGCACTGGAAAGCCTTGCTGAAGGCAGGGTCCAGGCACCTCCTGGACAGGGAGGTGGGAAACAGAGCACTGCCTCCTTGCATGAGGTTTGCACACTACCAGAGGCATCTGATTGTGTTTCTGCTCACTTGATGTGTGCTTTTTATGTGTACTTGCCACTCTAGATGCGAAAGTAAAGAAATGGTGATTTATCTATTCAGGTGATGGGTAAAACAGCTCAGGGTGGAACAACACTGTCTTGATAGTGAAACAGAAGCAGAGAGTTAATAGTGAGTAGGTGCAGGAGAGGGAGATCCAGAAGAGCAAGGGCTGCTAGTTCTGTTTTCAAGAGAGCTGTTCCTAGGTATGCATGTGTTAGAACTGCTGGTAGATACTGGTTTGGCTCACTGGTTCCTGAGATAAAAGGTTCTCTCCTGCCTTTTTTTATTCCCCTTGGAAGTCAGTGGAACTGCTTCACTTGTCAAAGAAAAGTTCAGTCTTGTGTGGCAAAAAATTGTCCGGAAGATGATACTTGCTGGTTTTGCAGTTCAGAGGACAGGGATCCTGGGGGATATATATAGCTCAGCACTTTATATGGTAATAAGGCAAGAGCTTGTGCCTCTCCCAGGCCCTCATCCCACCCACCTGTCTGTTCCTGACATGAATTTAATGGATGGCATGCATGGAACCATAAGAGTCTGTGCAGTTAAGGTCTTGGTCTCTATTGCTGCTGTTGGACAATTCAGTTCTCCTTGAGTAAATCTCAGGTCTGAATTACAGGATTAGATGAAACTACAGTATTTCCAAAGCAATGACCCTCCTTTTCCTATAGCTCAGTTTTAAAAGTCAACCTCAAAGCCAAAATGAAAAGGAGTTGCCACAAATGAAGCAGGGGGAAGAAGGACACTTTCAGAAACTGAAATGTTATAAACAACAACTTTGCATAAAAGTCAACATGCTTTTATCTTATTTTACTTCTAAAAGGAATAAAGGAAAAAAAAGGTTTAGCTTCAGTATGGCAACTAAGTTATATAGCTTTGAAAGAGAACCCAAGAACATAACAAACAGAAGTGTTCAAAGGAACAGGGGAGAGGGATCCGTGTATAATGTGGATCAGATGTCTGCTGTGTGCAGGCTGCCGTAGGAGAGGCAGCTTCTTAGCAGGACATTTATTTAGCTTGTTCAAAGGAACCGCATATAGATCCAAGGGAGATATTCCTTATATGGAAAAGTATGCGGACTATTTGGAAATAGCTTGCCTAGGATGAAGGCAGGAGAAATGCTACTAGATTCCCGTTCTGAAACTAAGAATCTTCTTAACTGATCCCCATGCCACCTGCCCCTGCTGGAAAACAGTGTTTGGAAGCTAGCTGAGGGCAATTTTATTTGCAGTCTTCCCTCAGGTGGAGGGTGGGAGAGTGTCTGGCTTGTTTTCATCGAGGTAAATGCCTTATTTATTTGTATGCATGGAATATGCCTGACAGTTTAGGGATGTATTCCTTTTTTTGGCAATGCAGAGTATATTTGGGGCATTGCAGTTGACCCAGTATTTGGCTTATTAGTTTAGATAGTTCCAAGCCTTAGGAAAAGGGCAGAGGCAGGGAGGGAGTGTCGGCTCGGTGGGTTGGACTCGCCTTACGCTGGGACGAGAAAATCTTACCTTTCCGGTATGACTCATCTCCCAAAAGCCAGGCACATCCCCGGAGCTATCCCACCTGAGAGGGGGCAGCTGCAGCCCCCTCTCCCCTCCCCATATGTCAGGAGCCAGGCCGGGTGCAGCAGCATCTGGCGGGGTCCTCGATGTCAATTTATGACGCTGATATGGGGGCGGTTTGCGGGGGGAAAAGTGGGTCTTGACCCCGGCTCCGGTCCGGTTCGGTTCGCGGGACCTCGGGTGCTGTGCCGCCAGGCGGCGCTGCTGCCCCGGCACATCCACCGGGCACGGCCGCAGGACCGGCCAAGCCTCGGCCACGACCGGAAGATATTTTTTCCTTTTAAAGGAAATTTATTTAAATTGTGAAATATTGCTACACTAAACATACAGGCCACTGTATTTTTTTCTGAGAGTGTTTTGCTGCTCATTTGGAAATTCCCAAATTGGGCCCTCAGTTTCTTTAAAAGGAAGGGCAATTTGTCTCTGTTATTTATCAGCATTAAGCTGCAAAGAACATGTAANNNCCCGAGGGTTGGGGGCGCGGGGCCCGGTGCGCGGCTGCCCCGCCTGCCTCCCCGGCCGGCGGAGTGGGAGGCCGCTTCCTTCGCCGCCGTGTCCGACGAGATGGTTGTTACCTGCCGGGCTGGCCGTGGGCTCGGCCCGCAGTGCTGCGTTCCCCCGCTCGGTAACCCGAGTGCTGCGTGCGCCGGGCCCAGGTGCGGTGCGCAGGGACACAGCACTAGGTGTGCTGGCCAACAGCAAAACCCCCAGCTGGAATGATGTCGGACTAAGGCGAGATGTTTGAGATTACTTGTTTTGTATTAGACTCTGAGCAAGGTTTTACGGGGTGTTTCCCCCCACAAGTCCGGGTTCTCTTATCCCATCCAGACAAGTTCATCTGTGTGGGAAGTCAGCATGGCGACTGTTGGGAAGTATGCAAGGCTGAACCTGAGCCGTAGGACCTGACAACACCCCGACAATGCGAGCGCACAGCCCCAGTCGCTGAACATCTGTAGTGTGTGCTGCTCATCAAAGCTGCTCGCCAAGAGGGGAAAGGAACGGTAGGCTTGGTTTTAGGCAGAGGCAGGATCAGGTGTGAGCAGCATAGGCTTATGTAGCAGAGAGATGTAATTATGGGTGGCAGTCACAATTAAAAGAACCTGATAGGGCTGCTCTTTGTCTTATCACTGACCTTTGGGAGTTCCAGCAGCTGTAGTTTAATGTTTCCTGCTGTAAAATGTACAGTGTTCTTTGAGGCAGTTTCAGTGTCTTCAGTGGTTGCATAAAAACAAAGCAAAAGAGCAAAGCTCTTGTGTAGTTTATTACGATTGAAAAATGGTGATTATTTGATTTCCCTATAATATGGTCCTTTCTGCACATTTTGGGCAGTGAGTTCAAAGGAGGAGCCTCCTGATTACTTGCAGGTGATCTTCCTTATGGAGTAAAATATGGCTACTTGTGCTTGTGTAACTATTGCATTCTTGCAGATCACTTGGCATATCCGTTTTTTTCAGTGAAGAGCCATAAGTCATTTCATAAGGGTTTCTGTTTTTAAAAAAACTTGTACTTGTTTTCTAAGCTTTGTGGAGTAAAGGACACAAAAATTCCTACTTTCAGTAACATGTATTATTCTGAACAGCATAGTAAGGAATTTCTATTGAAAAGGGAAGTTTTGCTTTTAACTTTTGTGGCAGAAGGAATAGTGCTGGAGGAGTGATTATAGCCTTCTGGTGAAGCCTTCCCTTAAGAGTTCAGCTACATTGCAGTAAGGCTTAGGACCCTAAAGGTTAATGTTTGTCTTTTCCCTGGAGTTGGTTGATGTGGATGATGTGGAATTCTGCAGAGTACGTTTACATGGTATTTAAGTTTTTGTGTGGAGAGGTCAGTGCTGGGGTGGATAAAGGCTGTAAAAACTGAACTCCCAGGCACATGCAGACGTGTGTTTTTTCTACAGTGCTGGCTACATATGAGGGGTTTTATTGTTGCAGCTGCATTTCTGCATGCTTGAGGAGGGAGGCTTTGAGAGCACTGCAGCAAGTGAGCTGAGGTGTGAATCTGCTCCTTCCCTCAGTGTAAAGCCTTACATGTATGGCATGTGACCAGCTAGGGTTGTTAGATGAGGGTTTTTTCTTCCTGTGCAAGGTACAAATATGCAAACAACAAAAAAGCTACAGCTGTGGCCAAAACATAGCACAGCCTCCAGCTTTTGATTGTTATACCAGATTGTTAAAAGTTTCAAGGCTGTGATTAGCAGCCATTCCCTTAAAAAAGAATCTTCTGGTTTGAGTACATACATCTCAAGGGGCTGTTGGTAATTACATTTACAAAATGCGTTTTTCTACCTCCTTCTGGAAAACAGAATCTCCCTTATAATAGTGATAATTAACACCCAGTGGTAACTTATCCATGTCATCACTCATTGTAAAAATATGTGGTAAGTGCCATGACAGAAACGCAGGTTATGTTTGCATGGTAGCAGTGGGAGTGCCCCAAATGTCACTGGGGTTTTTTCCTTCCTTGCCATATAAGGAGAGGAGTCCTGCTCTGCAGAAGAATAACTGGGGCCATATAAGGCTGATTGGTAAATCCTTAGTGAGTTACTGGAGCAGGAAGTGAAAACTTGAACTTTAGTCGCTCTCTGTGTTTCGAAGTACATTTTATGCTCTTATCATGATGAGGAGTCTTGACATGATAATAATTAACTTGTAACATTACAAATTTCCCTAGGGTAGCCTTTATGAAAGGTAATTTTCTTTTTAAATGTGAAAGTTCAAATTTTTACTGTTTTAAAGCCAGAAGCCCAAAACCAGAGGATTGGAATACTACTGCATGAGTGCATAGTAGTCAGTTGGATTAATGTGGGTCTCTGAGGATGAAGTCTCTTCTCCTTCTGGTTCAAAGATATAATTGCTTCCCTATTTATGTGTTACTTTCAGTCATTCTAGTTGGACATTGTTACTTTTATGTCAAAGGTTGTTTTACTCATCTGCTCTGTAAGTTATTCTTTCTTGTGTTATGTACAGCAAAATCTTTGCTATGGACAACTGTATCCAGCTACCTCTGGTTAGAGAAGAAAAAGCACCAAACTGATACTTTTGGTATCTACTTTTGCCAGGGTGTTGTTTTTCCCCTCAGCTAGACATCATAGGAAATTCAGATGTGTACTTCCTCACATATAGCATATGTATACTATATGTATTTTCAGTACTAATTAAGTGTTATTCTCTGAAGTAATTAACTTTTTAGAATACTTACCCTTTTATATATACTTTGTGCTTAATATAGTTTTAAGGAAAGTAAGTTTAATGATGAGGTTACCACAAGAAGGCTGTTTTAGAACTTACTCTGCAACTTAAGCAAGTGTAGGTTTGGGGCTGTAATATATAATAGCTTGTAATGATAAGAGGCAGATGAGTTGCAGGTGTTATACAGAAGGTTAAGTGAACAGGTAATTCAAGAAAAGCAAATTTAGGGGAAGATTGAGGATGGAACTACGGGAGGGGAAAAAAAAAGATGTTTTAAGGGATTGCTGCCTGTACCAGGGCCCTTGCTGGTGCCTTTTTTGTCAGCTCTTGCACAGCTTGCCTGTAAACAAAACTTCTAGGTAGTTGGGCATTTTTTAAGTGTTCTCATACTTCCTCTGTGTCAGCTGTCTCATTGCAAATGCTGATCTAGGTGTGTTTTTACATGTTTACACTGAACTCTTCTTACAGAACTCAAGGAATGTCTGGACAATTCTTACAAAATATGGTGAAAGGTCATAAATAAAGGAATTGGGCTAACAGAAGAATTGAGTAATTAGCTTGTGTTGATTTGATTTTTAAAAAGGGAAGGTCTGTAATTAGTGTTCGCAAATACAATAACAAATATTTGGGTAATGGTGCATAATTCTTCCTGTGCAGTTCTTTCTAGTACAAATTGTACAGTCCTTGATGTGCTTCATTGAAAGCAAGCATTAATCACTTTTTTCCTCTGTTAAGCAATAGCTTCACAATTAAATCATGCACATCTCTGTGTATGAACTTCTTAGTGGATGAAGTCAGAAATTACAGAAGTGCTGTTAAATGGCACTAGCAGGTAATGGGGTAACCTTTTACAAAGAAAGATGTGTGCCTTACTAAGAATTAATTTCTGTTTCTTCCTGTGCTTAGGCTGAGAGTGAAGTAGCTTCTCTGAACAGACGCATCCAGCTGGTTGAGGAGGAGTTGGATCGGGCTCAGGAGCGCTTGGCCACTGCCCTGCAGAAGCTGGAGGAGGCTGAGAAGGCTGCAGATGAGAGTGAAAGGTGGGTGGAGCCACACCTGAATGGATTGTTACCCTTATGACAAAGATCATAATTGCCAGGGTGTGGGTTAGGGAAATAAATTAAACCACTCCTAGATCTCTGAACATCTGTAACCTGCTCTTCCTTTGCGTACATGGACTTCAGTTACAGCTTGTCTGTGGAATTGTCCAAAATATCTGGGCTTGGATTATTTTTCAGTTGTGAAGATGAGGTTTAAGTGTAGTAGGTCTTTTGATGTATCATGCCACATCCTGGGAATACTGCTTGGCCCAGCCCAGACTTCTCTTATTAGATGACAACTCCTTGTGATACTCTTGTGCTGTTGGGTGGTTTTTGCTTTCATTGTGGGTAGAGAATCTCACCTGGAGAGTAGCAAAGTGCTGGAAGAGGCTTTGGTTCTCCTGTTGGCAAGATTGGTAGGTGAAGGTGAGCAAAGGAAAGAGACTGATAATTCCTTCAGATTTCCACAAGTCTGTAGTGTAAGTTAGGAATTCGAGCTTCGTGACTTTGGAAGATCTTCGCTCTTCTTCCAATGGTGTTTTATACATGTGATAGCACCTTTTATTGTGAGAGAAACCCACACATTCTGCATGTGTATTTCTACCTTACTAAGGATGGAGTCTTTTCAAAAGAAATTTTCCCGCTGGCAGATTTCTCATAGTCTGTTTTGAAACGTTTAAGGTAATTTTGTATCAGACATGTGCAACACACAGTGTTTCTTGTTATGAAGGATTTAAATTTTGCTTTAAGAGAGCACAGAGAGCTTCTAGGGCTCTGGCATGGCAAAACCCAAGGGAGTCTGGCCCATAGACATGATTCTTGTCAGTCCTGAAAGGGTTCTAACATGCTGTTGATGAATGTTAAAGTACAGATGTTTTCAGACTTATTAGGTCTTTAGGAGCAACACCCTTTGTTAACCTTTCTATAAGGTGAGTTTTTCCTGCAATTCAAAATGAAAAAGAATTCTACAGCTGAACTGCAGTAAGAGCTAAACAAATCACACTTTTTCTTTCTTCCTAAGGCATGTTATGTTCCTTGAACTTCTGAAATGTAAGTGCACAGGACTAAATCTATGGTGTGAAGACTCAACTGTCTGATGTGCTTCACTCACCTGAATACCACTGTCTGAAAGTCACATACCACAAGTAGAGAGCTGGAGATAAACTGGCAAGCCCTCAACCTTGCTTTTCCTGTTTTTCACGTTTTTCAGAGGAATGAAGGTCATTGAAAATAGAGCCCAGAAGGATGAAGAGAAGATGGAAATCCAGGAGATCCAGCTTAAAGAGGCTAAGCACATTGCTGAAGAGGCTGACCGCAAGTATGAAGAGGTCAGTTCTTGAGTGCAGGTCATCTCTTTCTGAAGCCCATTAGGCTGTGCCTGTAATTTTTGTTTTTCTCTTTTGCCTTTTAAGTTCAAAAGATCACAAACACTCCCTTTCACAACTGTGGGAGGAAAATCAGGCACTCAGATACCTCAAGGGACAAAGTGACAGGAGAGCTGTGCTTAGATTTTTCACTAAAATGTTTGAGAGTATTTCCTAAGCTCCTAGGGAGAGAAATATTTTTCAGTTGCCTTCTGGCAAATGAAAGGGAGGTCTTGAAAAATGTCAGATAATTAAGTCTCAGATGAATAATGAAGATGTCACATAATGGAAACTCATGTGTTGACCAAAAAATGAAGAGGCCCAGCCCCCTACTTTGTAGGTTCTAGAAACAGGTACAATATAGTGCAGCAACATAATATCCCTGATTGTCCTTTGCCTGTCCGTGTAGGTGGCTCGTAAGCTGGTGATCATTGAGAGTGACCTGGAGCGCGCTGAGGAGCGTGCTGAGCTATCAGAAAGGTAAGTGTGGAACTGCCCTGAGATGTATGTGAGATGCTAGAAGAGAACTATAACTGCATGAAATGTTGGCAGCACACTGTGTGTTCAGCTCAAAGCTACATTTTGCTCATTTACTGTAATCGTTTAAATAAATGGTCAGTGCCAAAGTAAATGTGTTCCTGTGTGTGTGCGCGTGTTTTGTCACTGCATGCTGTACCTGCACACTGATTTTGTGAATGGCTTTTGTGCATTTCATGTGTTCACTAACAGCCAAGTCCGACAGCTGGAAGAACAGTTAAGAATAATGGATCAAAACTTGAAAGCATTAATGGCTGCAGAGGATAAGGTACTGATACTAATAAACAGTTTTTAGGTTTAACTGCAACCCAAATGTTTCAGCTTCCGTAGCCAGTTAGTTCACTCAGTAGTAACAAATAAGTCCTTGCTATGCTCTTTACTCTCTCTTTGCATCTTGCTTTGGTGGTTTTCTTTGGTCTCTTTTTTTGTTTATTGATTTTTATCTTTAAAACTGATCTCCTGTGCACCCAAAAGAAGCTGAACTGTCTCATGTGTAAAAGCTCTGTAAATGTTTCTGTGTAAGACAAGAGCTGTAGATAAATTTGTCTGGTCATTGTCTTAATGTGCACTTGAACTGGTATTCGGCATCACAAAGAGTTGCTTTCAGTCTGTGATGGATCAGCTGCTTTTGAGGCCGTTCTTTTGCCCTGTAATTGTTTTCATTTTTCTCTATCTTTTCCCCCTATTTTCTCCTGTTTCTTTTGCTTGACTGAATCTTCCATCCTCCCCTTTCCTGCCTTACCTCCGAAATAACAGCAAATGTGCTGAGCTTGAAGAGGAGTTGAAAACTGTGACCAACAACCTGAAGTCGCTGGAGGCTCAGGCTGAGAAGGTAGGCTAGAGACTTATGTGAGAATGTGTCCCTTACATTGTCATCTGGCCTGTGGGGTTTTCTTTGTATGCTGATCACTTTGCAGCATTTCTTCAGGGCTGTTGTCAATAAAGGCATTTGGATTTAATACTCAATTCATATTTGGCTTCTACTGGAACATAGCATATCTTGTAATTCCAAATAGGTCTGTATTATTTGGCCAAATGTTCTCTTGAGTACTCTGACAGGATTAAGTGTTAATTATAGAATGTCTCTCAAAATGGCATTATGTACTAACATTAAATTTCTCCAAAAAGCATTCCTCTTTGTAGCACTAATTTCTTCTCAAAGTTCCCATGATATTGCACTGGAATGTAACTCAAGGGAAGTTTGACTCTTGTAATAAACCATACTACCACAGCCTTCCAAGTGGAATAAATTTTGTTTTACCTATAATAATTTCTTGTGTACAGATAATCTGTTACAAAAGTTCCAAATGTGGGGGGGTTTAGGTATATTTAGAATACCCATCTAATACCAGTGATCCTCTTTCTAATTACAGTACTCACAGAAAGAAGACAAGTATGAAGAGGAGATTAAAGTTCTGACTGACAAACTTAAGGAGGTAAAATTAGAGCTGTTCTTTGCAACATATCTTCCAATGCACTTTTGATTCTTTTAGTATAAACACTACTTTGGTGCTGCAAGGATTAACATACCATTTTGGAAACAGTTTAATGTTAAATATCTCCCCTAGAAATTAATTCATATTAGCTTTATTATTTGCCTTCTCTCACTTTTTTCCTCATTTGAATTATTTTTCTTCTACTCCTAAGTACTGTGTGTGTGTTTCCTAAAGTAGTCTGTGTTTGTCCTGAATTCAGGCTGAGACCCGTGCTGAGTTTGCTGAGAGGTCAGTAACCAAGCTGGAGAAGAGCATTGATGACCTAGAAGGTATGTGGGGCTGTTTTTCTACTTACTCTGGAAGTACATCTTTTATTCTTCTCTTGTGTGAGGGTTTTTGTTGTTGTTTTTTTTTTAATACCCAATTCTGCTGGGCTGACTTGTCCTGCTTATCTAAATGCGTCTGCCTAAAGAGTAGACAAAAAAATTTCTAAATGAAATGTATTGATAACTTAAATGCTTCAGGTGAACAGTGTTTTGCTCTTGCCTGTTGCTTTTTCTCTTATGTTCTCAAGACTCCTTCCATTTTTTGCTTTATACTCTTCTATTTGGAAGTATATAAATGTTACAAGGTAAATGATCAGATGACAAGTGTTATTATCATCTTAGTAAAGAGCTGATGAAGAGTTGCATTATGTTTGCAATAGTTAGGAATGTAGCAGGCTAACCTTATTTATTACTGGGTTAAGTGTGGGTTGGGGCAGGCTTTTTGTGGCATAGACCGGTTGTTGGTTTTTGGTAAAGCTGATAGATTGTATACATAATCAGGACAGCTTATTCAGCTTCAGAGGGTTTGTTTGTAAGGTTTTGATAAATCTATCAGAACTGCAGCAAAATAGTAGAATGTGCTTTCTGCCTCTGGAGAAAACAATTCAGTAGGACTTGGTAATTTGAAGTTATATGGAGTTTGCTATTTAGATGCATTACACTAAGTGCAGGATTTGAAGAAGCTAAATTGCGTGGCGTGGCAGGCTGCATTCTGCATGAAGGTGATGAAATGCCTAAGTAGCTGCTGAAAATTTATGATCCCTGACTCAGGAAGGAAGCAGAGAAGAAAGATAAGTGTTGAGAAGGAACAAAAATTGCTGTAAGAAGATGAGTTTGACATCACACAAACCAGAGTGGTTTTAAAAAGTGGTAGAAAATGGTAACATCCTCCTTGAGCCCCATTTTTGGATCTTTTCTCCCAAGCTCCAGTGTTCCCTCCTAATTAAAACAAAAATCCAGGGCAGTGAAACATGGATTTTTGCTTCTTTGGTACTCTTTCTTTTCTTGGTTTTCTGTGTATCACAGGTTGCCCTGTTGGCAGTGCAGTTAATGAACTTGTTGCATAGAACTGTTCACTATTTTCTTTCTTTTATTCTTCTCTAATTTTGTTTCATTTTGTCTGTCACAACACTTCTTTCTGTGCACTCGTCCCATTTCCTACGGCTTCTGAATGGTATCCCCATACCACCACCTTCTCCTTCCACCCCATGTTCCTGCTCCATTTCCTTACACACCTCTGCCTTTCCTGGGGGAACATCAGATGAGCTCTATGCTCAGAAACTGAAGTACAAAGCCATCAGTGAGGAGCTGGACCACGCTCTCAATGATATGACTTCCATGTAAATGTCTTCCCAGCTTGTGCCTGCTCCTGCTTCCCTGCCCTCACTGATTGCGCAGTACCTTGTGAAATGATGCTCCCTGTGTAGTGGGAGATGCTTTCCTTTAGAGAGAATAGGTGTACAAAATACCATGAACAATTGCTTTACTCTGGCAAAGTGTGGGTGAGTGTTGTGCTAAGCCTGGTAAATACTCATGGTGATTTTGTAAGCTTGTGGTTACTTTGTGATTCTGTCTGCAATCCTTGTGTCTTGTGGCTGCCTTTTGTTTGTAGCTCTGTTTATCCTTTCAGTTCACCTCTGTTCAAACATTATCTACCAGGCCCATCATGTTTGTTTTACCAAAGAAAATTGCTGTGGTACATCTTGCAGTCAGAGTGTATGCCTTTGCCTGCTGTCACAGTTTTTGCTCTGGCAAAGTTCCTGCAAAAATGTCAGAGAAATTTAGATTTAGCTGTATTCTCTATTAATGACAGTAGAAAGTGTTTACCTAAGTTTTCATAACTGCTCTGAAAGTTTTAGCTGTTATCACTGAATTACTTGTGTGGAAATGGATTTAAAATACCTTGTCATTTAAAGCCACAAAGGTGACAATTGAATTGTAGGTTTCTTCTGTGTATTTTCTGGATAGTAGTAGTAATTTTATTTGCATACACCAAAAATGTGGTAATACCAACTTTAGTCATGAGGAAAAAAATAAAGAGTGGCAGGAAATAGGAGAGTCAACAGCTGTAAGGTGTGACTCATCCATGCAGGGTTTGACACAAGGTGACTCTTGTTCCATGGACTCTGAACAGAGGTCAGCTGTGCTACCTCCACCTTCCCATGCATGAACACTGCAGCTGACATGGGAGAGGGGAAGAGCTGTGCCCCTCAAGTGCTTAGGAGGTGCAGTGTTTAGTCCCAGCATTCCCTTTTGGAAGCCCAGGCATGCTTTCAACAAGACATAAGGTTTGCATAGAGCTTGAAATGTATTTTGTGTGCACCCATATTTTAAATGTTTTCTTCACGGTTTTTTTTGTCCCCATGTTTGTTCATTACTTTCCTCCTTCTCTCTACCAACATTTTAGTGGAGGTCTCATGTTGCCTGCTTTGTATGCTTTGATTTTTTATTTTTAAATTCCTCCCCAACATATGGTTTTGCTTAGTGGCTTATCAAGCAAATGGATTTCTTTTTTCCTCCTCTCTATACAGAGATTACAATATTTCTTCAATTTGGAATATTTCTAAGTGGAAAACAGACTTAAAATTGTATTCTACTGTTATGTGAGGACATGACTGTATCATTCCAGTCCCAGCATGGTGTGCTGTTTCTCTAGCATAGTCATCTCAGCATGCTGGGCTCTGCTGTGCCATTGCTGCTTTTTTGAAAGTCTTTACTGCACTTTTTTTCATTTTCTACCTTATCTCACTTTTTCTTTTCATGCAGATAATTTTCTTTGCTTCAGTTCTCCAAAGACATCTTCATCGGGTTGGATAAAACATCTTTCCAAGTTTTGGATGTTTCATGGGTTCATTGTCCTGTCTTCTAGCTTAGTTGACTCTTCCTCTATCACCTGTCTCAGAACATGCTCCGTTTGTGCTCTGCTGTACAGAAACTACATTTCTCAATGTAAAATAAATATCCCAGCTGTATCCCTTTTGCCATTCCTTTGCCTTTTATTTATTTAAGTAACTATTTAAGTTATTAATAAAATTTGTGCTTTTATGCCATATGCCAGGGATTTCATTTTTTGGTGTTTTCATTTTTTAGCTGAAAACACTTTTGCCTGAATGACAATGCCAAGCCAGCTAGTGCAGTGTGTGAAAACTGACCAGTTATTATCTTAGTTTTTCTCAAACTCTGCTGCAGATAAAATGACAAATAGGTGTAATAGGAACTCTTCCAGTTGTTATTGTTAGGACAAAATTTGCAAGGACACTACTTCCTTGGGGTCACTTGGTCGTGAGAGCATGGCTAAGGGAGCAGTTATGTCCTTGATGTAACCAGATTTTTCACTTTAAAGCCTGAAATCTTTTCCTAGCTTTATGCTGAAGACTTCTTATCTTTATTTAAATGTGTTTGTTCATTAACTTAAATATTTGAGACAGATTTAAAGAGGCAGCATCAAAAACTTTAAATTCTTTTTTTCACCCAAAAATAATCCTTGAAATGTCTTGCAAAAAAGGTTTTCCCTCTTTCACACCTCAGTTATTCAGCAAAAATGATGCTTGCTAACATTTTTGGATTTTTACAATATATTTTTCTTGAGTGGCATGATAATATTGGAAGTTCATTGGGGAGGTTTCAGTAGCTTTCCACTTGTGCTTAGTTCAGACTTGTGAATTCTAATTGCAGACTCATGAGAAATGTTTCAAATCTGGAGCAGGAAAATTCTAGTGATTATGCTATTAATGAAATTACTCTGCTGCAAAGTGGAACATCATGATTTTCAGGTTTCAGCTGATTTGTCACTGTCTGATTAAGGATGAAGCATTAAATACTGACATCTTGTGCTGTTTTTGTATTGTTACTTGCAGCTAGGGAGTTTATTGCCTTATTTTAACTTTATTTACATCACAGTGAAAGTTACTTTCTAGTTCACATGAAAGTGAAAACCAGATTGATTTCTGGTGATGCTGTAACTCTATATATTGCTAGAGTTCCTAAATCACTAAATCTAAATAAATTCATTATACCATAGCTGAACTATAGTTTTTAACTTTTAGAATAATGTAAATGTCTCTTTCTTGTTCAGCTTCAAGATTATTTAACAGTGCAGTCTAAACTAGATTTTCTCCCCTCCTCAAAACTTGTTTTCCAAATAAGGCTTGTGAATGGATGCATGCCCTTGCTGCCATCCTTGGATAACTTTGCCATATCCCAGTTTTCTACCTATGGCACATCCTGATGTTGGTGGCTGGGAGCAGAAGCCCAAATACAGGATATATATCAGCAATCACAGATAGTTCAAGTAAAAATATTCAGTAACTTACTACTGCTCAACTGACGTGCAGTAAGTGGCTGTGTGTGAAGATAGAATGGGATATATAAAAATTAACCAAATACAATGGGATGAGCATATGTAAAATGGCTGAGGCTAATAACTTCAGGATGCAGGAGTTAGGGGGAATGTGGTCAACTGTAACTTGTCCTCTGAGCCAGAGTAAAATATGCTACAGCAACTCCAGCTTCTTAATCTACTGTGTAGATGTCATTGTTTAAGCAGAGTTTTTTGTCCACTCAATTCCTTGCAATACTGGTGTTTCTTAAGAAAAGTAAACAAAAAAAGCAAAATCCATTGTAGGAACCTGTCAATTTTTAGCATAGTGATTTTAAGTATCAGTATTAAAATTTTGCCTTTTGTGTCAGTCATATATGATCAATTCTGCACTGAGGGATGACAGATTGCTGGACAGAGTACTGGAAATGAGCAGTGCAATGTAGATTCAGAATTCCTGGCTGGTCCTGCTGCTCTGATCTTCACTCCAGGGAGCTGTTGTGGTTCCCTGTTCCAGTGTGGTTCAGCACTCTTGTCACCCTCAGTTGTGGTATTGTACCTGCCATGTCTGGCTGGTTTTGTGCCTGAGGCTTCTTCCCAGGAGTGTGGGGCTGGCTCTGGGCACTGCTGAGCAGAGGCTGAGCTTTGGTGGCTCTGTGCAGAGCCAGAACTCCCTGCTTGGCTGCTGGGGCTCCTGCAGAGCCAGCCTCTGCCTCTGCAGCAGATGGACACATGGCCCATGGGAATCAAGGGCTCACTGTACATTTGGGAAGTGCTTTCCCTGCTTTACTGGGGGATTTATTTGTTTTGGAAGTGGAGAAATACTGTAATTCTCTGCCTCAGTCAGAGCTATGATGATGGTAAGAGTAAGTTCACAGGATTCATTTTTGAGTAACAACTATATACACTTTGCTAGACACAGTGAAATGTTAGTTACTCTAAGGCTTTGATGTTTTTTCCACATATATGTGACATTATCATGATGAGAGGGACAAGATCCATTTGTTACTGGTGCAGGATCAGAGCTGTGAAATATGCCCTGGCTTTACTGAGCTGGCAGTGGGAGCTTGGGCTAGGGAGGAAGCTGTGAGGAGTTGCTCACCATACAAGCATGTCCTGCAGACCAGCTCACTGCACAGCTTTACCTTTGCTCTGTCCAGTGCCTGCAGGGGAAGAGGATTCCTGTGGAAGCTGTTAGGCAGCTTGTGGAAAAGAGTCAGAAACAGTCATTTCCTGTAGGGGAATGATCTGGGATCAAGAGGTCAGGAGTGCAGTTGGGCTGTTGAGAAGAGCATGGACAGTTTGAGAACACAAGATAGTCAAAAGCCATTGTGGAACATTTTTTTCACTCTGCAGAGCAACTCTCACTAAATGTGCTGTCACAACATGGCTGTGGCTGTTCTGTTTCAACATGAATTGTCCTTTCTGTTTGCTGTTTTTGAGCAAAGTGTTCTTCCTTCCTTTCAATTTTCACCAAATGTGAGTCTGTTTTCTTACAAAGTAAAACTTGGCAACTTAAAGGTATCAAAACGTGTTGATTCCAGTAACACAAGTATATTTACCTGTCAAAAATAACATTTCCACTCATCAGACTTCCTAGGAAAAGAGTATGGGCTGAGTCAGACCTGGTGGTGGTTGCCTGCTAGCATCTCTGCTGCTGTTACTTATGCTGGCTGTGGTGCAATTGCTTTCTCTCTACTGGCAGATGAGGTTCCATTACACCTTAAATAGTTTGCAAAGAAAAATGGCACTCATAAAACAAATTCACACACTGTACAGAAGACTAAAGTAAGACTTAGTACTTCTAGGAATATAGCTGCAGTTCTTCCATTTCTATTCCAGTTTTGTCTCACAGCTGTTCCCCACAACAGGATTCTTAGCCAGTTCTTGATTTGGTACAATAGCTGTTCCTTGGAGTAGATATTACTAGAGTTCTAGAAGCAGAGGTAAAATGTTTCTCTCTATGTTACTGAACTGTCTGTCATGTGACCAGTTTCTTTAGTAACTCTTATTTAACTGTTTTCTCTGTCTAATCTGTCTTCATTCTGCCTCTTTTTTTCCTTCTAACCTGCTTGCTGCCTGTACAGACCAACTCTACCAGCAACTTGAGCAAAACAGTCGCCTAACTAATGAACTAAAGCTGGCATTGAATGAGGATTAAACTTTAGTGTGACTATATTGTTAACTTGTTTGAAAACACCTTTTTCCAAATTTCCTTTAAGAATTAATCAGTAATTGTAGAAATAAGCAAGAAACTTAGAATTTTTTTTTTTTAGCTGTTGATTCTGTGGTAAATTAATGAAATAAATTCTCTTGGGAAAATATGGAAATGCTTCTTCTGGATGAGGCTTTTCATTATGTGTCTGCACACCTATTTTGGAGGAGCACTAAGCTCTTCTGCTGTGCAGTAGCTTCTTTCCACTTAAGAGCTACAGAATTTCACTAACAGTATTCAAAAAGTAACAGCCTGTGTTGCAGAAAGGCACTCAGTTTATCTGACAGCATGAATTGGGCCTTAGATTGTTACCACACTGAGAAAAAAATATTCCCTAGAATCCATATTTCTGTATTTCAAAACCAACTTAAAGGATACATACACCTGTTTTGTCTGGAGACTTTGATGTGATAATTTTGCCTTGCTATGAATTTGGCTTGTATGTGACATTAAAAAAAAAAAAAGAATGGGAGCTCCATCTGACAATACCCAATCAGTTTAAAGGTATGCTTGCATAATATGAAGTTATTTTACTGGATCCTGGTGGGATGCACCACCAGAATATTATGCTCATTTATTGTATTAACTATGTGCGTTAAGTGATTGTCCTAAAAGTGTGCATGCAACATAAGGCTACTAACTTTGAGTTTATTTATTTTCTAGAATAAATAAATTTCTTAAAGATCACTTCACTGAAAGCTATAATAATTTTAATTTTTTTGTTCTTTGTGTTTTTGAATTCTATGAAACTTCTAATTTTGTATCTGCAAAGAACTTATATTCTTTATTGCCTACTTTAAAAAAAAAAGAAAAAAAACCCACTTATTATCTTATATACCTATAAGCAAAGAGCTTCCAGAACATTGTGTCTCTGTTGGCAGTGCATTTTCTTAACAAATGCAGCTGTGAACAGTTCTAAACTTGCATTACTTGCTGTTTGTTTTATTAATTTGGAATTCTCTCTAGTTGTGTTATCTGGAAACATTGGTATTTATGAGCATGCACATTTCTTAACTTTCTAAACCCTCTGAGAGAAATGATGATTGCATGCCTTCATGTTCTGAGAATCAGTGCCTCCAAAGAACTGCTATTCATGTTTTAATTTTCTAATCCCACAACAGAGAAAGTGGCGCATGCCAAAGAAGAAAACCTTAATATGCATCAGATGCTGGATCAAACTTTACTGGAGTTAAACAACATGTGAAAACCTTCTTAGCGGCAACCACACTATTTGTTTTATTATTTTTACACCTGCTTGCCGTGAAGCCCCATAAACATTTGTCTTTATTTTAGTTTCACCACAGTCACAAGAACATCTGCTAAATTATCGAGCAGGGGTCAGGGAAACACCAAAATGGGCAAGCCATATGCGGGTTAAGCAACATTACATTATGGTTTAAACGTGCCATTTCCCAACAAAAATGTTACCTACACTTTGTAGAGAGTTCAGCAATTCAGTATGCTTAGTCTTTGAAGAATCCTGGCTGTGGCAGAAAGTGTCCCACCTCAAGTGCCAACTGCAATTTTTACACAAGAAGAATGATTTGTGTTCAAGAGAGATCAGGTGGAAATGGTGCTATTTTGAACAAAAGGTTCTACTTGAAGTCTTTTGTTTGATATCAGACAAGTCAGGAGTTGTCCAGCACAGTAATTTATTTTTATCAGGACTTGACTGGTCTGTGAGAATTTGGACTTTCTGTGCCTTCTAATTCAGTAAAATGAAGATATATAAGCAATGGAGACAAGTGAAGGCTTCTGAAAGTTTTAAATTGTATTCTTGCAACTCAATACAGAAGTGTAGGTCAGCATTTCACCTTGAGTTTTCATTCGATTGTATTTTTCATGTTGAAATGAAAGATTCAATAAATTCAGGATAAAACATTAATTTGGAAGAGATTGTGTTAAAATGTATTTTATTTGTGGGGGTTTGGGGTAGGGGAGGAATTTTTAAACTGATATTTGCCTCACTTTTTTCACACTTTCTTTGAGCAGTCTTAAAAGTATACCTGTATGTAAACATTGTATAATGATATGAAATAAAATGCACATTTTAGGACATTTTTTAAATTTTGTTCTCTTGTGGTTTGTTTTTCATCACATCAGTTTCCTGTGCATCCCTGTGTAAACTCTGCATGTGTGCAGTGTCTCTCATTGTGAAACACTGTTAACACACTGGCTCTGAGTCTTTGCTGTGTTGTTAGGCCAAGGTATGGAAATGTGGTGGTTTGGACAGATGTGGATCTGTAGCTGCTCAGAGGGGCCCTTTGAGGGCCATGTGGCAGGAGCCTGTCCCTGTCACTTGACTGCATGCCCGGGTGTGTGCAGGATGCAATTATCCCCTAGCAGATGGTAGAGCTTTCCAGAATTACTCATCATTGACCAAAATGTTTTTGTTAAGACAGCTCCCATAGACCTTTTTGGGAAATGAGTCCTGAAGGCCATGCTCTTGGAAACACTGCCATCTATTTGTATATCTTACCTGGTAATATGTGCTAAGTTACTTCAATACAGTGATAAATCTTTGAAAATCATGCATCATGTTCATAAGAGATACTTCCACTCAACTTTTCACTACTGGTTGCTAATTTCTACATATGTAGGTATCTTTATTTGAATTGTAAGGTCAATGGGCAGCTTCAGGACTTGAAAAATAATTTTTTTTTCCTTCTTTTTCTGTAGTATATTGGTGAAAGCTGATGCTGTCCATCCCTGTAGCAGCAAGGAGCTTGGTAGGAGACAGTTACAGATAACCTTCCAGATCACCAAAGAGTTTCCATTCATGGGTCCTTAGCAAGCAACTGAAGAAAGATTGCTTTATCAGCCACTGGTGTAAGGTGGTGAAGGGGTAAAGTAATACACAATAATTTCAGGTTAAGTGGGAGTCATAGAGGGAAAATGGTACGAGCCTGGCTTTTATTGATAGTGTTTTAAAGGGAGGAACTTGGTAACATTACAGGCTGTTGTGTGATTTATTGGGTCCTGCCAAGTCATCCTAAATGGAAAGGATGAAATCCCTGGCTTCATGTTTCTTTTGTGTTTTGGTGAGCAAAATACATGTTGCAAGGCTCCTGCAAGGCCTTAACTTGTACTGGAGACTGACAGTAAAAATTCCAACCATACAGTGCTGAGGTAAGTCACTCTGATCTCTTACTCCTTCCTTGCTTAGCACAAGGATGAAGTGTCAGGTAGTTGAGCTCTAAGAGTTCACATCCCCATGCACGTGTGGTGCTGCTGGAGTCAGGAGGGCTTCCCATAATCAAGTACTGTGCTGGGAATTGTTTGTGGAGTAGGGCCCAGGGCCACCCAGAGAGTCAGAGGCTGTGCAGGAGTAGAACAGAGGAGCTCTTGGCACTGGGCTATGAGTCTTACACAGCCAAGTGTGCTGCTGGCTCCACTGGATTGCTGCTATGGTCCCTTGGTGTGTACTTGAGTCCTAAACAATAAGTCTGAGCAAGGTCAGACCCTTTGTTTGCTGCTTAAAATTGCTTTTCAGGAGACCACAAACTGCCTTGTGGTTTGGGGAATCTGAGTTCAACTCTCACAGTGTTGTAAGGGTATGAGAAGGCTGTGGTTTTCATATCTCTTAATGCTGTCATGTCACCATTGATAGGGCAAGCATGTGCAAGCAATGAGATAAGGATTAATCTGAAAAAAATCTGTTTGCAGAGTAGTCTTCCCCAAAGTGCACTGTTGCAGATGAATCCATAAGGCTTTGTAACAGGTAAGTAAAAGCTTTCCAGTTTCAAGGAGAGCTGAATGGAGCAGTGAACATGATGATGATGAATCTCACCAAGTGACTTTTTTGTTGATTAGCAACAGACACATAAATACACATAAGAGCATATTTGCTGGAGCAGGAAAATAATTTTTACCGTATCTCATAAGCTAAAGAGAACCCCTCGCGGGTTCTTTAGATGCAGTGTCTAATCAGACAAAACTCAGTGAAGCTGCAAAGCACTGGCTTGTAAAAACAAGTAAGCTGAGCCCTGATTTAACCCCATTCTAGCAAATTTGCAGCTACTTTGCTATTTTAACTAAGAATTTGTTAAATCACAGAACCCTGCATCGTTCAGCATTCCTCAAGATGTATGTCCTGGTTTGGAGAGTTACTCACCCTTTCTTTTAATGCAAAAACACATTTGGCAGTTTTAAATATATCCTAATTGTGCAGCCATGCTCTGTAATTGTCTGGTTTGGTTTTTGAGCTGACCTCTCTCAATGAAATTAGTAGTTCTGAGAGCACCAGAACTGGCAAAACCTGCCTTCTTGCAGATTCCTATCTCATGGTTGGCTGTAAACTTGGAATTAATTCTTTTCCAGATATGGAGACATTTATGTTGTCTCCTGCTCCCTCTTGGGATATTTCTGATACCAAATAATGTACAAGGCCTGCTGCAGGGTGTGCTTTCCTTCCACCATGACCCTCAGAGGCATGTTCGATCTTCATGGTTTCTTATGTTCACAAAACTTGCAGAAATGTATTTTATCTTTTAGAGTTCTGTGTGGTCAATGAGTTCAATCAAGAGTTATTGACTGGGTGAGAGATAAGAAAGAACAGGAATTTAGATTAGGAAACAAGGCTAAAGCAGTCTGTTGCACCTACAGAGCACTGCCTGTCAGCTCTGGATCTGTAAGTATTATGTGTATTAAATGCTACTCAAAATCTGAGTTGTCAAACTTCACTATACTCTTAATATCACAGGAATATCTATCACACTGGACTGTCACTGACTGCTGGAATGTTCACTGGTGACAGAAAAAGAACCAAGTGGTTAGCCAATTAAATTTTAAAACTGGGGAAGGAAATACTCTACATGACTCAGCACATAGAAAAAGAGAATACTTTTTCCTTCAGGTGTCCCTCTGGGTGGGCTTCTTTTAATAATAAAACAGGAACATCAGTGAAAGATTAAGTGGGAATTGCAGCAAAGAGGTCAAAGCGGTGGAAACAAGGGTAGTGGTTTTTATCTTCATGGAGGATTTTTTGAAAATGCACACAGGAATAGCTTTTTTAATAGAGGGAAGCTGTATAACTTACTGTCTTCAGTGTGTGTTGTGTTCTTTCCAAGGTACAGAGAATCTGTACTAGTTTGCATAATCTTCTTGGCTTCAGTTGCAAACCCATCTAGTTTTCTGTAAGTCAGAGCCTTGCCAATTCATAAGCTGCAGCTGAGAGTTGCATAAATGCAGGATGCCCCTCAATGCCAATAGCTTGGTGAGCAATCTAGATAGTCCAGGTGGAAACAATGGGAAACAGAAGCAGATAGAAGCCTTAAAGACACATAAAACCCCACCACTCCTTTCCATTTGTTATTTCCTGACTCATAATGCACCAAAATAAAAGGACATTTCATAGTATTTTGGATTTGAGTATTGTGGACCTTAAGGACACCACAGCCTGGCTTCTTCCTGTCTCTGTTGGTTTGAGGAATAGCTGGATAAAGATTAAATAGCATCTTTTTCATTTAAAAATTAGAGCAAACACACACAAAACCTCCAAGTCCTGCAGACCCAGCTGCAACTGCCAATACCAGATGTCATAACACACTGACATGCAGGGTTGTGAGAACATTTCTCTGTTCTTCACAGCAAGACTATATGGATCATGGGTAGAAAGGGTTGATACATGTTTGAGGCCATGATCCAGCTAAGTATTTTCAATGCCTTCTATTCCAGAGCCTATAATCTGCTTCTTGGGATTGTTCCTTTCTTTAATGTAGTTTTCATTCTTTGTTTTGAGACACAAAGAGAAATGTGGAGGAAGAATCCATGTGGTCTGTCACAGCCAAAGCTCATGGCAAACAGTGCTTCCCTGGCTAAAACCTGCAAAGTGCTACACCTAGTGATAGCTGGCTGTGCCACTGAGGAACATTATGCAGGTCTGGTATTCCTGCAGTACATTTTGTGAAAGAATAATCAGGGTGGTGCAACTGCAAAGCTCTGGTAAGCTGTTTTAACTTGGGACACATTGGTATTGATATTAACATGGAGATCTGAGTTTCCAGTTTAAAAATAGAGCTTTTCTTTCCAGGCCCAACAGATAGTTTATTATGTTTTTCTTGACAAGAATATTACTTGGAGAAATAGCCTGGGAAAATGCTTCAGAATCTTTCCTGGTTTATGTTTTTTTGCAGCCAGCAAGGATGAGCCTGCCAGACTTCTTTCTACTTAATCTGGATTGCTGTGCTACTTCCTTATTTTTTATTGTACACATGTAGACCATGAAATAGGATAAACGGGTGATGTAATTTCTGCAGGCTGTCCAAAAAAAAAAAAAAAAAATCTGGAACATGAATTAGGTGAGAAAATAGGAAGAGAAACAAGAGGATAGAATTGCACATGGGGGCTAAAGGCCAGTTGGGAGGGTATAGAGAACATGAAATGATCTATAAAGGGATGAATTCTCTCTTCTAAATGCTGCTGTGTTATTTTGTCCTGCTCCTGCAGCCTCCACATGTCTTTGCAGCCTTTGCCACATTCCTTTGCCACAGGGGAAGATGTTTGCCAAGGTCTAGGGAACAGGAATTCTTTGTCAACCTCATCTGGTTTTAAAGTATGCAGGAACTTTTTCTGTAAAAATCCTTCCAGTGCCACACTGGCAGAACCTGGGTAATATTTATCTATGCTAGGACTTCATTATCAATTATCTTAACCAGGAAATTACAACACTTCAAAATTTAAAAAAAAAAAATGGAAACCCACCATTTTTTGCTGCTTGTCAGCAGGTAGCAAACATGCAGCACATGTGTGTGTGCTTTTATGACATTCACATGCTGCTGTATCTGAGAGCAAGGCATTTCCAGGAAATTAACAACTGCTGGGAAGGATTGTGGCTACAAGAGACAGCTCAACTAACAGCCCAAACTGGCTGTTAGTCCATGGGAGGTGCTCAGTGCTGAGACTTACTGTCATAAATTGGAATGAAAAGCACATGAGCTTATGAGTCTGTGTGCAGGAGATACAGACAATATTGCCATTTTGAGCAATTAAGTTATTGACTCCTCCCTCTACTTCTTCAGTTTATGTGCTGCCAGCAGTAGGAGCACTACAGCTGGCAAAAGGACTGATAGGAAGGGTTTACTCTAGATCCATTATATTTGTGAATCACAAGCTATTAACAGTTTGGATTTAATTAAAGAAAAATGATAAAATCCCAGTTTAAATTGAGTGCAGATTGTGTAGGGATTTGTGCCATTTCAGCTGAGTTGTTTTAAAGACCATTTTACCAAACCACCCAGGTGCATACACAGCTTTGGCCATACACACATATGGAGTACATACAGCTAGGGCCTGATGTTTGACTAAGCTATAGTCAAACAAACAGTTCCATTAGAGCAAAGTCTCAGTGTTGCAGAATTGAGCTTTAATAGTCATTGCACAATGAAAAGTTCTCTCTTGTGTCAAAGCTGCTGGATCTTTAGCTGCTGTGACATTTGGTATGTAGGTTTAAAAACCAAACAGCTGCCCACAGTGAGCAGTGCAATGTTGTATTTCAATTTCTAAAGAAAAAGCTGGTGTTCAGAGGTGCTGAGCAGTTCTTTTTGATCTGGGTAGGACACCTGCATACTGTATTAAAGGTGTGAGATGGCAGAAATCCCTTTTCAAACTGCTTTAAACCCAGAAAGCCCTAATATCTGTTTTCCCAGTTCCTCTTTTGCCCAAGTTTGTTTTGCCTGTGAATCAATAATGAAGACATTGCTCTGTAACATCAGGTGTGTAACTGTGTTATCAGTTATTCATGTATTTCTCAGACAACATGGGGATTTAGCTTTGGTTCTATTTCATTTTCCTGGTGGAGAATTTACAAGAACACAACACCCCACATAAAAAATGCTTTTTACTCACACCTATTGGTTAAATTTGCCAGGCACTAAGTCGAGTAGGAACTTGTTAGCTTTCATTACAGCACTTGGAAAAAGTGTCATCATCCACTAAGTAGAGCACAGCCTCCCTTCCAGCACCAGCACACCTTGACCTTGATTCTCCTCTGATGGATGTGTCCTTATCTTGCTTGTCTTCACACTGCAGATTGCTTTTATTGGTGATGAAAGGATGAAAAGAACCCAAGCTGAGTGGCAGACACTGAGATGAGTGTGCAGGCAGTAAAACTGTTCTACTGAGTAATGCTAATCACACTAAGGCATAACTGTAAGTTAAGTGTGTGATGTACATTGCTATACACCGGAAAGCACAAGTAGCATCTAAAACAAGGAAATGGTCCTGGTTGTGTTCAAGGTAAAAGAAATAAATGACAGTATTTCCAATTCAAGCAGTTGATGAGTTATTCCAAGTCACAAGAGAGATGGACTGTCTTATACTTAGGGCATATTAGACAAGTCACTCATCCCAGGCCGTTGTCTTCCCTCAGTAGCAGAGTTTTTTAAATTTTCTTTGTTATTTCCCACAGCCCTGCTTGCAAAGGTAAAGAAATACCTACTTTAGTTTTTGCAAATATCCTGTTGCTGTATAAACCTGTGCAAATGTTCATGATTCATCCTGTATGGAAAGGGAATAAAGTAAAATCCCTGCTTACTCATTTGTGTAGCATATAGTAATTAGACATCTTTAGAGGGGCTCTTCTGAAATATGTCTGAGTTTGGGAAGAAAAGTATGAAGCAAAGGAATGGAGTCTGTAGTATGCATGGACTCACTCCCATAAGAATATGCAAGCCCAGTGCCAAATGCCTCCACCCAAATACCCGAGATGTTACTAATTTGATAAGAGTCCTTTTCCTGTTTTTTACTAGACTGTGCAGTTTCTCAAGCTATCTGCACTCTGTTCCCACGAAGAGCAATTTTAGTGGCACAGAACACGTCTGCAAAGCAAAATGAAGGTGTAGTTGCAGCACAGGCAGGTGAAAACACATGAGAATGGATGGTCAGAGCAGTAAACGTGTGGAAAATGCTGGCAACCAGCCTGCACATATAGCTGGTGAGTATTTGGCATAAACTGCAGGGAAGCCTTTTGCTTATGGCAGTAGATATCAGTAAAAATACATGCTGGGGCTTCAAATAATGCTGAATGGCTTGGAGAAACTGCTAGACTAGGTACTGAGCAGGATCCAGTATTCTCTCTAGAACAGAGAATTACAGTAAATGCAAATCAGGACTGTATTCTTCAGACAGGGTATGCCTGAAGATTCGTGCAGAAAATCTGGAACCACGTTTTTCCTCCTGCTGCTGTATCTGTCCAAGCAAGTGTGCCTGTTGTCTTTCTTCTTGACTTGTAAACACCTGCTGTGGAGGTGGCACTTGGTGCTGGCACTTCAGGATGGCTGAATGCAGTTGCCTGGCCCACTTCTCTCACCAGTAAGTGTCAGGCTGTCAGGGTCCTCACAGCCACATATTTGATTCACAGACTCTGGGACATGTTCATTTAATTAAGCTTTGTATTTTGGGGAGAAAGGGTAGAAAGAGAGGTGGTTATCTCCTACATGTGATAAATTCATTCTAGAGCAAGCCAGAAAGCTTTCCCAAGTGCCTGCACATGTAATTCTCTCTTTGGGCATGTGAGCCTCACAATACCTTGTTAATATGTTTAATCTTCAAGTGTTTTACCCCTTCCATGGCTCTTACTTTGTTTTGAAACAACATGCTTGAGTCTGAAAAGACACAACTGGAAAGTGAAACTCTCTGATGCTGTGTGGTGCTTCTGGCACTCTAAGCAGTGATGCACACCATCATTTTCCACCTCTGCCCAGTAAGTGGGAGAAAAGCTGGAGAGGGTTAAAAGGTTACACACAGCAACTGAATTCTAATGAGAAATGTGAATACAATCTCAGGCACAAAATTGTTTAGTCTTCTCTGTGCTATTTTCTACTAGAAGAGATTGTTACCTGGAGAATAACTTCAGGAAAAACAAAAACAAACAAAAAAATCTGCATGTGTTCTTTTCTTTGGAGGAAGAGAGTGTGTGTGGTGGTTTTCTCTTTTTTACACTGATGTATTTCACAAATGTTCCTTCACTACATACGTTCAGCTGGTGAAAATTACTTTTCCTCTGAGTCCATAAAAGTTTCAAGTAGACCCTGAATTAAAACTATGAGAAAATCAAATCTGCAAAACTGGAATTTTAAAACCAATGTTTTTGCAAAGAAGAAAAATAAGTGTGTGCGCCCTTTGGCTGATCTATAACCGCAGCATGGTCTTTTCAGCATTCCTTTTCTTAACATGCAAAATATTTTCCAAACTCCCATCCTGTTTTTTTAGGAACTGTGTCAGACAGCATGCAGCTTCTGAAACTAAGGCAGTAACAGTGTGGCACTATAAAACTTGCATATTCTATTTCATTGAAAGTATATAATGCCCAGATGATACATCCTGAGTACACAGGAAAATGAAGCACATTGAGCAGAGCTGATGATAAAGATGTTGATCTCACTGTCTGAGGACCCACTGCTCTTAACCCTGCTCTTTCTCTTGGTTCTCTTGTAAGATACCTTACACGCTTAAGGAGTTGCTCCTGACTAACATTTCTCAGCTGACATTACAGAAAAGACCCAAACCAACCCAAACAACTCTGGGAAGATTTAAATCTTAAACTCGAGCTGTGAGTCTGCCCTTTCTGTACCTTTAGGGGGATTCTGCCTGGGTTTACGGCTGGGTCTGACTGTCCTAGCATAGAATGTTACAGGTGCAGATTGGTAGTGCAGCTCTGTTACTGCAGTGGTACATACACTGAGGTCATGCTGCTCTTACCTTACTTGGTAAATAATAATACTCTGAGAACTGCTATACTGACCAAGACCAAACAGAAAAATGTATGTGGGTGAGGGGACTGTAATAACTGAGTTCAATAACTCTGTGACAACCAAGGAAACTCCCACAGTGGAGCAGTGGAACCCCTCCCTTTTTTAGCAACTGGGTAAATGGGTGAGGGTTTTTACTGCCATCTACCGTGCAAATGCTTCAAGCCAGAGGGAAATAAAAATTCTCTCTTGGCTCTCAAATAAATGAAATTGCTTCTGAAAAGAGAGAGAAATCAGAGATTGATTTCTCGCTACATCTAATATTCCCTTTATTTATCTTATTTTCTAATTCAGAAAGAATTTGGGTCTTTTATTTCCTTTTTGTGCTGAGAGTAGAAACATCAGGTGTGATCAAGGTAATTGTTATCCCTTCACTCTTTGCATTTTCCATCAACATAAATTTTCCACATATCTATGTATACATAGATAATATTTGTAATTGCTGTTTTCATATTTTTCTTCATTTTATCTAGTACAAATATAGATTACATTCCTTTTTGACAACTTTAGCTCTTGTCTGTTAATTATATTCCATTAGATTACACTTTTAGATCCATAAATCTTTACAGAAGTTAGTCTTTAATTCTTGGATTTCAGTAGGAATAATGGGAATCCATTGGATTAATGGATTTAATTATTTATTAATTAATAATAATTAAATTAGTATTAATTTATATTAATAATTAATTAAACCCATTTTGGATTTAAACCATTGTTTAAATCCAAAAAAGAAAATAAAAGAGCTTCCTTACACTACTACTTTCTTCATTTTTAAAAGCCCTTTCCTGCACATTCATCCTACAAGCTTCAGTCTGGGTGTGTGGCAGTTACAAATGATATTTAATGATATGAAAGAGCAGAGATGGGCTCATGATTTCAGGTCTGACCAGCCCTTTATCAGAGGAATCCTAGTACTAATCACTTGTTGTATCTTTCAAACCTTACATGTTGTTTGTTAAAAACATTACCCATTTTTTCAATGGAAGGGTTATATTTAGGGGCGTGTCACTGCAGAGTTTGTCAGTGAACTAGAAAAGCAAATGAGATCATCATAGCCAAAAATAATGTGATCAAAGTCCAGACCTACAAGCAGGAACAGCCATAATAACATCTGTTATTATTGCTGAGATATCAGAATCCACAAAAGCATTTGTAGAAATGCAGGAGGACTGATGGAAGTGATGAAGTTGTTTTCAAAATTCCTGATTTTTTTTTTCTTTGCCCCAGGAGTTATGTTTTAGGAAATGTTGATGAAGCCTCACACTTTGCAAATGCCTGATGTTTCCACAAACTGGTGACCATCAGGAATAGAGTGAACATATTGTACCTTTTGCTGATGGGCTACAGCACTGCAGAATGGCACAAAAGCTGCTGCCCACCTTCCTGTGGTTCCCCAGCTCACATCATCACAGTGGTATGAAAAATCCAGTGAATGCTGTAGCACACAATTGAAGAGCAAGGTAACTGGGAAGATACACCAGCACTTTGTTTGAAGATCTTGTATTATTGAGCATTTGGTGTTTGTCTTAGAGGTTCTAAAACCTTAAGGGATTCTTGATGGTGAGACTCCAGAACTGGGCCCAAGTGGAGGAGAATGAGCACAGCCCTGCCTTGCTGAGAGACCCATTGTCTCACACCTCTCCTTATCATCTGAATAAGGCAAATTTCAACACAAATCCAGCAAGTATAGCCTGACAAGCAGGCAGAGCAGGGGAAAAATCAGATGGTTTTTCAGACACCCCCCCCCCCCATGCCAGAGGGGTCTCCAGACTGACTTCTCTGGTTATGTTATATAAAGAAGATGGATCTCAGCTGAGACTCTGTGCCTATACTTCTGAGTCACTGATGGACAAGAATGAAAGAAAAACATTGTCTTTTTTGTTAAATTAGAATTGGATCAGCCTAGTGCTTGGTGTCCTCATTTGCTATTGCTATCAGTAGAAAAATAATAGAAAATCCTCAAAGCACTGTAAGCCTGATATCTCAATTCAAAGTTAGCAAACCCAGCAGTTTAGAGGAAGATAAAACAGATAACAACAGGCCAAGTTGTGCTACTGGACTTACCACAAAGCTCTTCATTAAGGCAATCAGAGAGAAATGGCAAGCTCTGTTTCTGGCCCATTCAAAAGTGTGATGTCAAAGAGTGTTCATGCTGAGCAGGTTAATGTAAGAATACAGAGAATCCTGCTGCAAAATGCTTCCAGGGACAGTTTGACATCGTGAAAATGAGTTACAAGAAAGTAAATACATCATCTTGTACCAGTTGGGTATGAAGTTGTACTGTGATAAGCAATGGAGTTTTACTGAGAAAATACTAATGAGCAATAAATGCCTGCTGTGGAAAGGGTAGCATCTGGTTTGCATTTGACTTCACACATGAAAGCTATTTGGCCTGACTTTCTGCCAAATCCTGCCATTTTTGCAATCATTGGACATGAAGAAGATTGAAATCCCTAGGTTAGCACCTCAAAGAAGTGAGCCACACTTGTAAGCAGAAGTAGGGAGTCCTTTTAGAACTCTGCATATGCCAGCTGTGCCATCCACACTCTCCTAGGCTGAAACCTGACACTACAGCCAGTGCTGGAAGATTCAGCTATTGTAAGTGATTCCTGACAAACCTAGTTCAAATATGGTCATCTTGCAGTTAAGAGGTTTTATCTGGGTGTTAGCCTAGCTTGCTGTACTTCAGCCTGGCATACATTTAACAGCAGGCTTTTTAAATTTGATTCTGCAAACATTTGCTAGGGAGTGCAGAGTTAAGAAATAATTTTGTGACTTGAATTATTTTTCACTTTTTCCACCTTTTTCTTATGGATCAGAGCAATGAAAGTGTTGGTTAATCCCAGGTTATTTTGTCAGAGCCACATTGGTGCTGGTAGGAGTCACAACCTCACATCCATCAGGAGGAGGAGTGAGTGGTGCTGAGCCTGCTGGGGACTCTGCTTCAAAGACCTTTATTTTCAAAGAATAAGTCAAGTTTTTGGGGAGGATTCACAGGGTTCACATTTTGCCAAACAGCTCCTGTGGGCACAGCTGGTGGCTTTTGGTGGTTAACTAAAGGAACCAGCTCTAAGTCCCCTGTACTTGGCACTGGTGAGGCCACCTCTCAAGTGCTGTGTCCAGGTCTGTGCCCTTCAAGACAAGAGGACACTGAGGGGCTGCAGTGGGTCCAAAGGAGGATAATGGAGATGGGGAAAGGTCTGGAGCACAAGTCTGACGAGATGAGGGAGCTTGGGGTGTTTAGCCTGGAGAAAAGGAGATTCTGGGGAGACCTTATTGCCCTCTAGAACTCCCTACACCAGGAGGGTGTAGGCAGGTGGGGGTCGGACTTCACCCCCACACAACAAGTGGGGTATGAGGGGACACAGTCTTAAGCTATGCCAGGGGAGGTTTAGGATGGGCACTAGGAAGGATTTCTTCACTGAAAGAGTGACCCTGGAATGGGCTGACCAGGAAGGTGTTGGGAGTCACCGACCCTGGAGGTGCTCAAGGAAAGACTGACCGCTGCACCTGGTGCCGCGGTCCAGTTGATAAGGTGGTGCTCGGTCGCAGGCCGGACCCGCTGACCTCAGAGGTCTTTTCCAGCCTCATCGTTCCTGTGATTCCGTTTCTCGCCCTGTGCGGCCAGTCGTGCCGAGCCCGAGGGAAGCGGCCCGAGTGCCGCGAGTCCCGCTGGCGGAGCGAGCCCGTTTGCAGCCCGTGGTGAACCGGGCGAGCTGCGCTGCCCTGCAGCCGCCGCAGGCCCTGCCGGAGCCCGTCCCG
>WBNO01029044.1:42259-65110 GCA_013400575.1 Peucedramus taeniatus | reverse complement strand
GGCGCGGCCCTGGGGCTGGGGGCTGGCGCTGGGGCTGGCTCTGGGGGTTCGGGCGGCGCCGGCGGGAGGCGAGTCTGAGAGCGGGCGGGAGGAGAAGCCGCCGTCCCCGCGGGGCTTCGGCGCGGCCGTGGAGAGGAGCAGGGACCTGGTGCGGCGGATCAAGGTGCTGAGCGGGGGGGCCGCCCGAGGCTGTCGGTGCTGGCGCAGCTTAGGCCAGCTTGATACAGGGATGTGTGGAAGTGTGGCACAGTATGGAGTATTTGAGAACAAGGGGGGGCCTTAAAGGCTGTGGGAAGGAGAGGCAAGAGCCGTCCGAGGGGTGGCCGAGGTTCAGCCTGGAGGAGAGACCTCCCTGCAGCTTCCTCATGAGGGGAAACAAAGGGACAGGCACTGCAGAACGATCTCTGCGTTCTGTGACTAGGGAATACCAGGAAATTATGTCAGGAGAAGTTTAGGTGGGTATTAGGAAAAGTTTCTTACTTAGAGGGTGGTCAGGCACTGAACAGGCTCCCCAGGTAAGTGGTCGCGGCTCGCAAGCCTGACAGAGCTCCAGGAGCGTTTGAGCCACGCTCTCAGGCACTGGGTGGGATTCTTGGAGCTCTGTGCAGGGACAGGAGTTGGCCTCTAAGATCCTTGTGGATATTCTGGGATTCTCTTTAAAAAGCACATCGCAGTTACTTCGAAAATCCAGATGAAGCTTTTCTGAAATCTTGTCTGCCAGTGGGTGATGCAGTTTGCTGGTTGCATATTAACTGTCATGTTTTGTTTCTTTTGCATGTTCCGTTCAGTAATTTAATTGAATTATTAAAGCAAAAATATTAACTTGCTATTCTTGTTAGGTATTTTTCCCAATAGCTGAGTTAAAATGTCAGCTTTGCAAAAGCAGTTTGTACCAGTTCAACCAAACTGGTACGTAACAAAATTTCAACTATAATTTGACAACAATACTCAGGTTTTATTTGCTATTTATCAAACAGTTTATTTGTAGGGTTTTTGTAGCTTTTTCAGTTCAAGGGCTTGGGAAGAGGTGTTTTTTAACTGTAAAGATCCTTCTAAATTTTTTTTCTCTCTCTCTCTCTCTCTTTTTTTTTTTTTTTCAGGATGAAGCAGGTATCCCTGGTATATTAGTTGGAGTTTCTGTAGATGGAAAGGAAGTCTGGTCAGAAGGTTAGTATGTGGGAGTAGTAGTTGTGCATACTGTCAAGAACTGATGAACATTTAAGTAATGAACAATTCAGACAAGCTAATCAGACTGGGATTTTGTCTACTTGATGTCCCATCTCCGGACAGTTGCCAGAAATGGCTACTTAGGGAGTATGAAATGACACCTTCCTCAGTAAATTTCAGTCATTTCCAGGAATTGATAATTTGTTAACTTCATGAATATGCTAATATGTCTCAGCAGTTAGATTGGAGAACTTTTCTTCCATTAATTTTTCAGATTAACCTCTGAATGTGCTCTGGGCATAGAGCTGTACAGTGGTCTGGTAGCACTGTATGTAGGAGGCAAAGAACTGTTCTCTCCACAGGAACTTCCTTAGTAGTCAGAGGAATACGGGCCCACATTTGGTGACCTGTCTCCTGTTTGTGGGCTGAGGTGTAGTTTTACTGGGAAGGTACTGGGATTTAACAGGTTTTATCCTTTCAGAAATTGCAATTGTTTTTTCTGGTTACACAGTTTAGTTTTAAGTAGAGTCTGTTAGTACTTTTCATATCACGTAGATATTTATGATTTTAAAAACCCCATCAAAATGTGTATCTGTTCTCAGAAACATTTTAATGAGTTTCAGAACACCCAGTTTTGGGTTTTTTGGGTCTCCTCCTCCCTTCTCCATGGGGGCCAAAGTAGGAACAGGTGTAAGTTGCATGTATTCTGTGACCACAGTACTGAACCTGTTTTCTTGCTTATGGGAACAGTTTGGGAGGTGTTTTCACTGTGGGGAACATCATCTGCATTAACAATCACCAGACACTTGAGTAGCAACTATATAAGAGAAAGGGTCTTAGGCAAATGTCAACTGTTTCATTTCTTGTACTTTGTCAAGGTTTGGGATTTTTCCCTGAGCAGTTCATTGTTAGACTACAGTTTTATATAGACAGAGGTGTGTGGCTTGCAGGCCTTCCTTGTACTGAAAACTGCAAATATGTCATTGCTGCATTTTCTTGCTTTTATGCTGCAACATCACTTGCACTTTCTTCAAACCTGGCTCAAACTGAAGACTAGCTTGGCAGCTTGATAATGCCTTATTAATTCCAGTTCTTGCTACCAGACTTGTGGGTTGGTTACACAGGAAAACACTGTTACAGAGACTGTTAAGCTGTATTTTAAATGAAGTCATGCTGAGTGATGTTGAAACATAGTAACACCTCAGTTCTGTGAAACCTTACAGTTTAGGTAATTGGTATGAATTTGTGAGTGATTTCCTCTCTCAGTTTCTGTATTGAAAAAATAAGACCCTTTACTGCTTCAGCCATTAATTCAGAACAATAAAAGGAGTGTTTATGACTCTTGGTCAGTTATTTTATGGTCTAGATTTTGGTCTCTTTAGGTTTTCTACACTATTTGACCTCAGGAGTGTAAATTTTGGCTTAATCTTTAATCTCATTTATCATTATGTTTGTTGTAGTCTTAATCAGCAACTTGAGATGCCATTGTCTAATCCCATGGGCTCTGATTAACTGCTACTACTACAGTAAAATGTTATTGACTGAATTGAAGCAGGGGCTGGGATAGTCCAATGCTTCGTATCCCAGTTTAGCTGGAGGAAAAATATTTTAAAGAGCCAGTAAATCTAATTCATTGCATGTAATAAATCCAGCATGTCTCTGTGCAAAGGACTTAGCAGAGTGTTTTTATTTCCTTACAGGTTTGGGCTATGCTGACGTAGAGAACCGCGTGGTGTGTAAGCCAGAGACCATCATGCGCATCGCCAGCATCAGCAAGTGTCTTACAATGATGGCTGTTGCCAAACTGTGGGAAGAGGGGAAACTGGATTTAGATGCTCCAGTGCAGAAATATGTCCCTGAATTTCCAGAAAAGGTCTACGAGGGTGAAAAGGTATGTAATTGTTTATTAGTAGGAGTTTTTTTCAAATTTTTGTTCCTGTCACTACATAGCCATCTGTGTACAGGTGCCTGATCTGGACCTATTCCTACAAAACACTCAAAAAATCAGTTAGACAAGTACTGATGTTTCTTGCACAAAAAAGCATATTTGGATCTTCACTTTTATATCAAGTGTGTAGTGTCCACATGTATACTGTTTTTTTTTAATACTGTGTTTAATATGTGATATTTAAAAGGCCTTGCACATTTGTCTCTTGTCATGGTGAATTTTGCTTATTTGGTGATTTATTGTTTGTCTTTTCATGAAGTGAGCTCACATTATCCTGTCTACCTAGGTCACTATTACCACAAGACAGTTAGTTTCACACTTGAGTGGGATTCGTCACTATGAAAAAGATATTACAAAAGTAAAAGAAGAAAAGGAAAAGGCAAACAGAGCACTTAAGCTAACAAAATCCCATCAGGATAAAGAACAAAAAGCAAAAGAAGGTAAAGGGATTGACAACACTGATTGTGTCAAACAGAAGAAAGAACATGCTAGTGAGACAAAGAGCCGAAATTCAAAGCCTGGCAGGAACGACAAGGAGTTTGAACAGGAAGAGTATTATTTGAAGGAAAAATTTGAAAGTGTGATTGAGTCACTGAAGATATTTAAAAATGATCCGTTATTCTTTAAACCAGGTGAGTTTCTGTTCATGTAGACCAAAATATACTCTTCTGGTGAGAGTTTTGTTTCAAATAGTTTTACATGTAATGATGATAGTAGAGTCCAGTGAAGAGTGTGTGGGGGTTTTCGTTTGCTCTGCTTCCTTCCCTTTTTTTTTTCTTCACGTGCCCCATTAAAAGCTCAGCAGAGAAGCATTTGGTCTATTCTGCACAAACCATCTGGTGATGTAATATTTATGTATAAGACTTTTCTCCCAGGAGCAGTAAGTAATGCAGTAAGTGCTCTGAAACATAACATATATGAAGTTAGTGGATTCATAAATGCAGAAGCAGAAGATAACTCTGGTAACAAATTTGTATCTACAAAGTATTTTGTAAGCAGATAACAACTTGCTGTAGTCATGTTCTGGGCCTTCTAGATAGGAATCAAAAGTAAAAAATTTTACTGAGGCACTAAATCAGACCTAAAAAAATCGAAACAAACAAACAAACAAAACAGAGAATTACAGAATTACTCAAGTACTTTATTTTTGGGATTATTTAAATTAGGTCTAGAGAGGACTTTGAGGAACTTCAAGTGTAAGTTTTAAATGAGTTAAGGTAAATGATATGCATTGCTGATAAACACTAAATAATGTGCATTTAAGAGGAGATGGGTAGAAAGAGGGAGAAGTTAAACACCATCTTGGAGAGATCTGGGAACCACTTGAAATAAGAGATCTGTCTCAACTGTAGGCACTTCAGCACTTGCACAATATGTAAATGTTTCATAGAAGGCATTATCATGAGGATGAGATTTTTTTAAAATTAAATAAATTCTATTGTCTTAAATAATATACATGCTTCTGTTCATATAATCTTTTGGGATATTCTAGAACTAGAAACACTGTGCTAAAAGTGATGAATACCCTTGAAAAATGTGAGTACTGCTGTTGTTTTCCCTTCTCTAGGGTATGGACACACAAACAAGTCAGAGTACCTGAGGATCTTTTAAGCAGTAATTTTATGGCTCGTGTCAGCTTTCCAAATCCAGACATCCTTGTTAGACCTGATGTGGTAAATCTCCTGGAAAGGATATTAAATGTCAGTGTTGACATCTTGGCATGAAATCTGACTGTACATAGAGATCTCTGGAAGATTTTAGTGCTGTTCTCTTAGCAAGATCTGTGTCTGCTGCAGTTCAGGATTTCCTAGGCCTAGGATCAACAGTGGTTTATTATTAATTGCTATATATAGTTTTGTTTGCACATATGATTCCATTTAAGTATCGTGCAATTAACATGGGTTTTTTTCCCTTTCTCACTGTGTTTCTTCAAGGTAGTCAGTTCTTGTACTCAACATATGGCTTTACTCTCTTAAGTGCTGTTGTGGAGAGAGCGTCAGGACAAAAATTTACAGATTATATGCTGAAAATGTTTCGTGATTTGGATATGCTGTCTACTGTCCTAGATGACAATGAAGCAATGATATATAACAGAGCAAGGTAAACAGGGGTGGAACTCTTAATTTTTCCACAACAACTGTCACCCTTTCTATTTTAATTATGACAGCTGAATTAAGAATGTGTGATTTTCCTTTTCCCAGACATTTGAATGAAGTGTTGTATGTTACCTCAGCATTACTCATATAGCTGGTTCCAATGCCATGGCATAGGTTCTGTAATTAGCATGTAAAATTACAGAATAAGAAATAAGTGTTTCTTGTTTTAAGTGTGAATACTGGAGGGGAGGGGGGTAATAGGAATGACTTCAAAGTTTACATTTACCTTGGGTACAAGTAAGCACATAAATGCAAATAAAATAAAAGAGTAACTAGGAGATTATGTTGGAGCATATAGTTACCTTAGTTTGCTTAATATACTGGCATTTAAAGGGTTCCATGGAACTGTAATAGTCTCACAGTAACACAAGGTTTTCATAAGTCAAATTTCAGTATGAATCTTGACCAGAATTAAAATTTTTTAACAACAATTGATTTTTAAAATTAATTTAACATGGGAAAAATAACTCAACCACCCCCCAGCCCCCCACACTCCTACAAAAACAAAAGACACCCACAAAACAACAATCTGAGAGAAATTTATGTAACTGGATAATCCATTCCAATATAGTGGATCAGGCTAGGGTTTCTTGTCTTATTTTACTGAATTTCGTGTCTGGGCTTAGAAATTGATTATTGACTCCCCTGTTAAATTTTGGTGTGGGACAAGAATTCTGTTGAATGACAAAGTAGGTTATAGTAACAGTCTCATGAACATGAGACTCAGACCTTTTAAAAGTTTGGCTTCTAAAATGCTCTCAAAGAATGATGAACATGTTGAAGATGAGGTTTAGACTAAGTACAAGTATATATTGAAAGTGTGTGTGCACAGCTTTATTGCTGTATGCTAATATGCTTTGTGCTGGTGTTTAGTTTGCTTGCAAAATTTCAGAGGCTCTCTGGCTGTAAGCTCAGAGGCTCATCTGGATGATAGTGATGTTCTCATAAATTATCAACCTTGTACAGTCAAGGTTTTTAAGAACTTGTGTATGTTCATCCTTTTATAAACTGAAATATGGGAAGGATCAAAAGAATTGGGACAGATGCTGTTCTGGGAGTCTTTTTATAGGTACTTACTCTTAAGCAAAACTGAGATACTGATGGGTTTGCTTCCACAAATTGGAGCTTGATGCCTCAAAATAGAATGTATTGATGTGTTGAGGTTTGTTTAATGATTTGGTTATACAATATTTATCTAATAGGAAAATGCTTAAAAATCCATGTTCTAGATATTTTAGAGGTATAAGTCAATGTCTTTGTAACAGGTTTTTTTTGTGATCAAAAATCTCATTATGGGAACAACAGGATACTAAATCACTGTCAGAGTTGATGGTAGTCTTGCATCCTGGACCGTTCATCATTCTTCCTTTGTTTCAACCTCTGACTTCCAGTGTTATAAGTTATTCAGAAGTTTGCTAAAAAGCTTTCCAATACAAGTGAAATCTAGGTAGGGCTCTTTCTTTTCATAAACTCTCCATGGACCATATTTGGTCTAAAGACCAAAGGTTGAAATTCCTTGGGTTATATCTTTATTCAACAAGTCCTTTTCCTATGATGTATGAAATTAATCAAGTCATGATTGGACTGTTTCTTTTAAAAGCCTAATTTGTTCTGCACTTCTGTTGTATTGCTCCTGATAGTTCATTCTGCAGCTCTGGTTGGCAGTTTCTAAATTTGTGTTATGCAAGACTTTAATGCTCCTGCTTTGTTCTAGAGTATGGCAACCATAATGGGGCAGTGGGGGGAAATCAGCCATAAATGGAAACTAGTGTCTGAGAGCAGTGACCTAAGCCTCAGTTGTAGAATTCCTTGTTCTTTAAAACACTTCATATTTAGTACAGGGATTTAAGAAAAAATCTGTGTTGGCTGATCTATTTATCTCTGTCACATCTCTTATTTGTATATTGTCTTTATTCTTAGTATATCCTAAGATTAAGCAAAAGGATTAGTACTTTTATTGAAGCTAAGCTTCTAACCTAAGAAGTCACCTTAATTTCTGTGTTTTCTATCTGAATTACTTGTTGATTTTTCTGTAATAAATATATTTTTAAATGTATTTTTTAAACTCTCTAAATGTTCACGGGAACAAGCTAATACATGCTCGGTTTGCTCTTTTAAGGTAGGGCAGCTTAAAATCATTGTGCATAGCCTATGAGAATGACAAGTTGAATTTTCTTGAATTTTAGGTGTTACATTTACAACAAAAAGGGACGGCTGGTAAATGCACCATATGTGGACAACTCTTACAAGTGGGCTGGTGGTGGCTTCCTGTCATCAGTAGGTGACCTCCTGAAATTTGGAAATGCCTTGTTGTACAGTTATCAAGCCGGACAATTTAAAAACAAGAACAGCAAACTTCTTCCAGGGTACCTCAAGCCAAGCACAGTTGCAATGATGTGGACTCCAGTGCCAAAAACAGAAGTGTCGTGGGACAGGGATGGTAAATACGCCATGGCTTGGGCTGTGGTAGAGAAAAACCAACAGTATGGCTGCTGCAGACAGCAGAGACACTATGCATCTCACACCGGGGGCGCCGTGGGGGCCAGCAGTGTCCTCCTCATTCTGCCTGAAGAGCTGGACCCTGAAGCTGTGGGTACTTGGCCAGTGGCACCCCCAAGAGGAGTCATTGTCACCATTATCTGTAACATGCAATCGGTGTCTCTCAACAGCACTGCCTTAAAGATTGCAAGGGAATTTGATAAAGAAAAATGGGCACAATATACAGACTAAAAGAGATGTATGTGACTGAACTCACTGCGCTGAGAAACAAAGGGAGAAGGGTATAATTGGACTTCAAATTCACTAAGAATATGGGAAGAAAAAGCATAAATAATTCACTTGATTAACCTCTGCTAGTGGTGCTAAACTTACGTCTAACTGGAATTCATCTCTCAGGGAAGTTCCTAACTTACAGAAAATGAGAATGTAACAGTCAAAGGTGACTTTCTGTTGTACCTGTGTGAATTACCATTATATTAGCAGGTTATTTTTACCAACTAGTGAAACACTTGTCCAAGATTAAAAAATAGCCTTTTTTTTGCACTAAGTACAAATTATCTACCTTAAATGTTAAAGTTTTGAAAAATTTCACATCTTGATTTGAGCACACAAATATGTTGCTTGTTATTCTCAAAGTTCCAGTCTGCCAAAACTATTCAGTATTACTTTCTGAAGAAAAATTGTGTCACCGTTGCTTTTTGTTTTCACATATCACTTCCCTTACTTGCTTAAAAAAACAACAAAACCCAAACCTTGAAGCTACCTCCAGAATGCAGACTTATACCAGAAGCAGGCTTTTATCAGAGCTGTGGATTAAGAATTAGAAAAGAATGAATCTAGAGCAATGTAAGTAAAAATCTTTTCGTTATTTAGATGTTCTCTCATCCATTTTCATTGGACACAGAGAATGTGTAGAATTAAGTTTCCTGTGCAATAAAGGTATTATTTCTAAAGTCAAATCCACCCAAATAGCACAATGTGGCAAGCTGTCAAACTGTCCCATTGTTTCTGAGTGATACACATGCTAACTTGGTAGCCAGAAATGGCACTGTATTCTGTAGCCTAGATAGTCCCTTGTAAACAGGAATTGGGAGCTCAAATAGCTCAATACAACTCAAAGCCCATTCTTGAAGCCAGGAGTAGAAGTCTCACCAACCAAACATGGCCATGGCAGCTGGAGCACAGCTCAAAATGCTGCATCCAGGGGTAGGGACTCCACCACCTCTGTGGGCAGCTCTTTCCAATGCCTGATCCTCCTTTCTTCCTGTTGAATTTCCTTCCAGAAATTCTTCCTGTTGTCCAACCTGAACCTCACCTGGTGCAGCTTGAGGCCATGACCCCTTGTCCTTTCACTTGTTCCCTGTGAGAAGAGGCCAACTCCCCCTGGCTCCAGCCTCCTGTCAGGGAGTTGTAGAGAGTGATAAGGTCACCCTTTTTCTCCAAGTTAAACACTCCCAGCTTCTTCAGCTTCTCCTTGTCAGACTTGTGCTCCAGACCCTTCCCCCAGAGAAAGGCAGAATGTCCATGGCCTTTCTCAGGACATGCTCCAGCTCCTCAATGTCTTTCTTGAAGTAAGGGGAGCAGAGCTGGACATAGGACTGTGAGATTTTTCTAATCTTCAGTTTCACAATGGGAATAAAGTAGGATCTGAAGTGTCCATTTTATGTATTTCACAATGACATGGAAGATCTCTGTCATCTCAAAGATTTACCCCCACCTCACTTCCCCTGCAGTTACATTAGACAGTACTTCCAGGCTGAGACAAAACAGAAGTATCTTTCAGGAAAGGTTTCAATACTTCCTTTCCTGCACTGCTTAGCAGCTCTGCTTCTCTGAATTTAAGGAGCAAGGTGTCTTGGTTAGCAGCTAGAAGACAGCCCTACCTGCCTCTTTCCCCAACTAATGCTTTTAGTGTTATTCTCATAGTTGTTACCTGCCTTGTGATGATACAGCATGCTGCCATTTCAATTCCCACTATGCCTGTGGTAATATTTATTACCCAAGACCAAGAAACTGGGAAATTTAGTATTTTGAGGGGTTTAACCTATATTTTTAATTGGAGTTAATAAGACTAGTTTAGTATACTCTTCATAATTACAATCATTATTATACCTTAAAAATTGTTTGCTTGGGGTTTCTGGCCCACTCACCAAAATTTCACTTTTTTATTCATTAATAATTGTTGTATTGTGTGTATTGTCTTTATCTCAAAGAGTATCCAATCAGTGAAAACAACAGAGAATCCTTCTGAATGAACTTTCATTGGTCAGGCAATAAATCATCTCCTCCTCCTCCTCCCAAGTCTTTGGTTTTGTCTGAAAGTTCCAATATAGAAGTACTGGGGTTCTTCCCCCAGTATTGAGCACCTACTAGCTGGGGAAACAGCAGAAGTCAGTGCTAATTTTAGACAGGGAATGAGAATAAGAACTTCTGGTTTTGTGTTGAACATCTGAATAGAAATAGACCAAACACAATGTTTTAAATACAGAAAATCTGAAAAGTAACACTTACTTTAGGGCTTTTAACATATGATACACCTGTTTTGCAAATGGTATTTCTTATTTTTGAAAACCATTTTGCATACTTGAGAGAAAAGAAGTTTCATTTGCTGACTGTTGTGTGTGGATTTAGACAAAGATTGAGAATGTAGAAGGTGTAGGTTTACTGTTATGCTTGTGCAAACACATATGACCAAACATTAACAAATGTAAATATTTGAAGTACGTATGAAAATGTGTAAGGGTAAAAACTAAGGCATTGCTATTAAGGATAGTATCTCACTCCCCACATAGAATATGTTTAGCCACCAATTTTTTATTTGCACACCATGTTCTTTATACTTGAGCTCCTGTAACTTAAAGCTTTTAAAAAGCCTCTGATGTAACATGTGCAGTACTGGAGATGCTCTGATGTCTACATTTCATCTTCTAGTACCTGCAACAAAATGGGTCTCTGACAGTCTCTTCTTTGGTATTAAATTAATCATTACTTCTTATCTTTTTGGGTAGAGAAGGCAGAGATATGAGAGACTAGGAATCAATCTGGCCTTAACACATGTATTCAGGTCACAATTAATATTGCTACTTTGTTCTAAACCCAGTAATTTGATGAGCTGGCATTGTACATGGGAAACTAACCAGACTATGTCTGGTCAATTAAGAGCAGCTTTCATGATAAACCTACTTGTGAGTGAACCTTTGTTGTGAGTGGCACTGACATAAATCCCTACTTTTCTTAGAAAGCATGTGTATTCCATTGGTACACCTGTTTCTGTATCAAACACCTCCTTCTGCATACGGTAATTACATGTTTGCTGTTTGAAATAACAGAAATAAAACTTACCTTGCAAATGCAACCAATTGTAGTATCAGGTTTTTGGTTTATTTTATTGACTAGACATGTACGAGTTTTCAGAGTCATAAAAAGAATACTAGTTAATTAGAAAATCCCAATAAGAATTAGCTCACCAAGACACCTGATACTTTTAAAGAGATGTTGATACATAACTTGAGATATTATTTAGTAAAATAAGATATATGTAAGATTTTGTTTTACTACCTTCTTATGGTTAAAAACAAAATCCATTTTTACCAGCCATTTAGAAAGATACGGCTTTCAAAAACTAATTAAACCCTTTTCCTTATTGCAAGAAGGCAATTATTTGATGCCAGTATTTAATACTAACAATATGCACAGGTTTGCTGTACTAGAGCCTAGATACCATTCACACCTCTTAGTGTAGTTCCATGACTTACAATTGCTTGTATGCCAGTTGCCTTCTCTATATTGCATGTTTTCAGTGCATTGCAAAGGACTACTTTTGGGGTTTTTTTTAGATAGACATCTCAGTTTAGAGTACCAAGTGCAGTCTTGAGATCAAATCAGCGGGAGGGAAAATCCACGCATTCCAGAGAAACAGCTGAACAGAGGTGAGTAACTTTTCATTTTTATTCATCACCATATTACCCAAGAGGGGGAAGGGACTACAGCAACATTGAAAGCAAATGAGCCATTTAAAATCTTATCTAGCTTTTGCAACTCTTGCAGTTACAGTAGCTGCAGTAATAAAATACATAAAATGCATTCTTAAAGCAGTTTCTGTCACTATATGCATTACACTGCTCTGGTTTATGATTAGCAAGGGGAAGGATAAAGGAAGTCCAAGGTTTTTATCGTTTAAACATAAAATTATAAAAATAGAGCTCGGTTGTCTGCAAACTTACAGGAAAAACTTGCACTTCAGATCACTTACTGAAAAAGATTCCAGAAGATTAGTCAGCAGTAGCATGTAATTTGTACAAAATCAATCATAATTATATTGTTGTTGTAACAGGCATTTTTAAACTGGTAAGGCTTTCAGGAACATAGATCCAAAAACCACATGCTGAACTGTTCAGTGTTGCTTTCTTCTAAATGAACAGCCTGCAAAGAAATCACGTGAGTAGAGATATGAATAGTCCTTAAATTGTTAGATTGCCTTGAAAAATTGTCCACCCAATATAAGTAAAAAATTCATAGATTAAATTTAAATTTAATGTACCATAAGAGGTGAAGATTTAGCCCTCTAAGTCTTCTCAAGCTCAATCTGAACAACATGGCTTTCATGCAATTCATCTTAAAATAAGATTAAGGTGTACTATTTATTTTCTTCCAGATGCCTTTTAAAATTTCAGTCTACTGTTCCATCCCTTAGCAATACAAACCCCAAACTGAAACAGCTGCTATGTGTGTTGTCACCATTTCAACTGCTCAATAGCCTCACTTCAGGTATTCTGTCCTCACCTTTACTACCCCTATGTAGTAGCACATTATATAAGCACTGCTATGTGTAATTTGTATACATGCTTACCTTTTGCCCTTTAACAAGAAATTAGTAAAATCTGGATTAATTTTTACATTTTTTAAATCTTAAAGTGTTTCCAGTGCTTTTCACATACCCCAGACACAGGGCTGGACTCAAAGATACTGGTGTTATACCAGTTATCTGAATATACATTACTGGTGCTTTGTTTGTTCCTTTATAATTTATACAAAACAAATGTTCTTTGAGCCAGGGAACTGCTTTACAGTAGGGCTGTTTAAAAACAAACAGGCAAGCCACTAGTGACTAGCAGTGGCACACAATTTCTTTAGCCTGGCAAAAGTACCTTACTCCTTTGATGGTGCTTTTTAACACTTTAAACATAACTCAGAGTTAAACAGCAGTATTAATTACATAAGCTTAAGGGAACGACAAGTCACCTAAAAGGAAGTGTGTCTGATGACAATGTAGGTGTTCAGCCATCTGGTATATCTGTATAGCCATTTTAAAACAAAGAATCTGAAGAAAAAAATCACGATTCTGGGCCTATTAACAATGTTTCTACTAGCCAACTCTGAGCAATTTGCAAAATTGGCGTTCCAGTATCACTTTCCAAAATCCAAGTTAAAATATTTGCAGGCTATAAAATGCATTTATATAAGTGTCATATTTAGGTTGTGTAACATTGCCCTTACCTTCTGTGAGCCTGGCTTTGCCCCCAGTTGGCTGACACAGGACAGTTGAGCACCCTACACACAGAACTACTGTCTGAGCATGGCTGAAGACAGTGGTGATCTTGTAGCATCCTGAAAAACAGCATTATGAAACATTCCACTGGGTATTTCTAGCATCATTTTTTTATGTGTTAATTGAATCAGGTACTCTAAATACACCTGTCCAAAATGCATCCACATTTCATTACACAACACACCAAGCCAAACTAAGCAAACCATTGTGTTCTGAAGTGCTTGCCTTTACTTACATGCATAGGAAAGCAAGTTAGGTAACAGAAACTGGTTTGATTCCCATATGAAAACCAACAGACCCTGCTGGCTGGCAAGCCCTAATCTGCCTATCACATCTCCTGTAAAGTTCAGCAGTTCCAGATTAGCCTTCTCTGCTGAACAGAGGAACCCATGTAGCTGGAGAAATATTTGACTTGTAACAGTAGAACACTGCTGTTGACAAAGTCTGAAAGCTGGGAATATAAACACTGCTGTTCCAATCTGTGTTTGCTTTCTGTTTAATAATTGGTACATGCAAGGCTTGGTTGCATTCTATAAAACTAACATAATATTTAAATGGAAAGACTTGCACAAAATAACTTCATTAATTCCCTATGCAATGCTTTTGTCTACAACTTGTAAATTCTATGACTTAAGAAAGGATGAAATCATTAGTACATAAATTAATTTACCTCACTTTCAGACAGAATACAATATCTCAGAGCTTCTGAGAAAACTAGGCTTCTAAGAAAGAATAAGAGAAGTACCTGAGTACATCAACAATTCCCTGGTTCTAAGTCAGGAAGATCACTATTGTAAGTGTTTTCTTACTGCTAGAATCTTCTTATGCTGCAGCAGTTGCTAGGAAGTTACCACACTGGGAAATATGGATGTAACTGTGCTGAATAAAAAAGCTGTTCCCTGGTAGAGCACATTCCTGTCATGGTGCTACAAAATCCCATAGTTTAGTTTATAAAAGAGAAGTTGATTATACAGATGTGTCTGAGCCAAAGTAATGAAGATCTGTGAAAAGTGGACATAGGCAACATCTTATAACCCTTGTATGTGAGCTAGATAGCAGCTTAGTTCTTAACAGCAGCATGCAAGGCAGTCGTGTATGTTCTACTTTCTGTGTATATGTGCAGTATCCCTGCATAGATCCTTCTCAAAAGTTTTTCCAGTTGCTCTTCCTGAACCAATTTACAAAAGAAGGAAAACAGTGTTGGCCTCTGTTTGAAACTTGTGCTGTGGATACTTTAAGGCATCCATTTAATCTCACTTTTAATACATGTAAACCTGGGGGGTTGGGTTTTACCCTACTTACAAGGGTTTTATAAAAGTAAAAACCCAACTAAAGAAGCCCTCATGCCAGAACGTCCAGAAATGATAAGTCTGATTGTTTACATTAACTTTTTTCAAAGACTGAAAACACTTTTACTGTTAAAAAACCCAAAGCAATATACAGACCTCTTTCTCTACGGAGTAGATAAACCAAACTCAGATAAAAAAAGAAATAATAATCAACCGTTATATGAAGATGAACAATATACAACATTAGTTTTGTTCCTCCCATAAGGCATGAACATTTAAAATATTTACCTGGACATTTTACATCCATAAAGTAGGAGTTTGGGCTCTGCACAAGACGTTTCTTTTTGTGCTTCCTCTTCTCATCCTCTAAGGAGGGATGCACGAGGTCTTTGGCCAGCTGGGTGGGGCGAGAGGAAAAGCGCACAGCGCGTTACGCGGCCGCGCGGGACCCGGGCCGGGCCCNGCCCGCCGGAGCCGCGCCCGCGCTGCGTGTGGGGGCGGGGCCCGAGCGCTGCAAACAGCCGCGCGTGTGACTCCGGCACCGCGCATCGCCACGCTGGCCTCGGCCCAGAAACGCCCTTCGGAAGTGCGCCCGCTGCACACTGGATGCTCACTAAATCATCGCTCGTGTGGCACAGGATCGTGGAATTGTTAGGGTTGGAAGGCGGCTCTGGAGATCATCCAGGCAGCGTCACCTAGAGCAGGTGACACAGGAACGCGTACAGGTGGGTTTGGAATGTCTCCAGAGAGGGAGGCTCCACAATCTCCCTGGGCAGCTGTTCCAGTGCTCTGTCACCCTACGTATATGTTCTTCCTCACGCTGAGATAAAACTTTTTGTGGTTTAGTTTATGGCTATTGCTCCCTGTCCCGTTGCTGGGCACCACTGAAAGAAGTCTGGCACAATCCTCTTGGCACTTGCCTTGAAGATATTTCTGTGCATTAATTAGATCCCCTCACAGTCTTCTCTTCTCTAGTCTAAACTGGCCCAGCTCCTGCTGTCTTTCCTCATAAGACAGATGCTGCAGACCCCTTATCATTTCTTGTTCTGAGGAACCCAGAACTGAATACATGTATGTTGTTTCATTGTAAATGATACATTGCATGAAGTTGTACCTGTGAGCATATTCTTTTGCAATTTCCCACCCCAGTAAAAAAGAAAAAGACAGAAGAATTTCTGTTAGTTATCATTCATGTGCTTAAATCAATTTAGAGTGAGTTCTTGCACCTAAGTGCAAGAAATTATTATTATTTTGTTTAGGCAAATTATTATTTAGTTTTAAAAATCTGAACCTCATACTGATTTTACTTTTACTGCAATAGAGCACAGACAACTGCATTAAGTTCAACAGAATTAAAACCCAGCTATATTCATAACTAATTAGCATTTAGGTACTTAGGTGCAAGAACTCAATGTTTTATGAGACATAAAAGGATTGCAGAGAATGGAAAGTTTTTTTTTTTTTTAATCACTCTTTTTTTTTTCTTTTTTAGTAACAGGCTGAGTATTTTGTCTGTAAGTCAGTAATCACAAATGTAATCTGTAAAATCACATGTATTTATCCTGCAACATTTAAAAGTGTAGTTCAATAGAAATCCTCCTGGTGGCACAACAGACCTTACAAAAATCACTTGGTATGAAGTATTCCCAAAAGTCCAACGGGAATGTGTCAGGACACTGCCCTTCTGAGAGGGAAATGATGCATTTAGCAAAACTTATTTGAAAAGTTTGCTATGAGCACAAGTGAGGATGTAATTTCACAGAGGCATATCATTCTGACAACAATATTCTCAAGGCTGGGCTCAGTCTCTCCATTGCTGACACTATAACAACTTTCAAAATACTTTCTACCCCAAACTCTTGCATTATTCTGCCAGAATAGCCCCATGTGTTGTAGTGCTCTAAGCCATTATGTTGGATTTCCTCTTCTCACTGTCACAGCCTTGTAACACTGTAATGCAGTGTTAGCATTTTTTCCTTATGTACTGGTGTGGTGATGACATACAGATAGAGGTATTTTGGAAGTATTTCTTGTTGTATCATGGGGAATTTAATAGGAAGGGCTCTGACTCATACTTTCTTCTGCATACTATCCTGTGAAGCTAAGAACATAAACCAGTTACCAGCACAGAGTCAGTTCTTGTGTCTTAGCTGTGCCTACTACCTTCCTGTCCTTTTCAAATGCATGTTGTTTATGTGCAAGCAGAATGGAAAGAGAATAATTGCTTAAGGCTTTTGATTTAGTATCTGCAGAGTTATGTTTTTCTGTGTTAAATAAAATACCTTCACCATGTATAAAGCACCACTTACAACAAAATAGAACTTCTGAGGTGCCATCCTTCTTCACCTCTTCCTCTTAGCTTTTCCTTAGAGGTCTTGCTTGCAAAGAGCCTCTGGTGCCTGAGGAAGGCTTTAGAGTCACATTAGAAATTGGCTTCCGTGGAAGGAAGGGCACACAGGATGATCTGAAAACAGGATGTGTTTTGGACACATTCCTCTGGTTCTCTATTTTGGTTTTGCTTGTAGATTCATTTCCTTTTTGAAACGGCTTGTAGTTCAGTGACCTGCTGTATGAGTAAATTCTAATGCATTACCTTTAATCTTACAATTTAAGCTTTTTGTGAAGTGTACTCTTTAGAAAACAGAAATGCAGCACTGAGTTTAAGTGTCAGTTAGCAAGGAAAGAAATGCTGTCTGTACAAGAGTGGTTTGGCCCACCGAGAGAGACAGATTCAGGTCTAAGAGAACAACTTCCTCTTTCCAACCTTCTCCCAGCAAGCAAGGACTTTGATCTCATTGTAGAGAAAAAAAAAAAAACCCAAGAAACTTTATCTGTCTGCTAGAATGACAACAGAAAAATTCCAAAAGCTGATCTGGAAATGTTTTAAAACAACATAATGACAGTTGGGTTTTCTCCTGCATTGCGAGTCAGTCTCACGTGTTTGAAAGCTGAGTCTGTGTCTCTGAGGATGTGCATTGTGGTGGGCTCCTGCTGGGCTGGGACAGCCTACAAAGCCTCACTGGGATGAGCACCTGCTGCCCCTGGTACTGCTTTTTTCTGCTCCATTTGTGGTCTTCTGCACCTGAATTTGAGTAGCTCCTTAGGATTTGCTATCTGATGGCTTTTGGGAGGTTTTACTACAGAACCTTGTATAAACTGCCTGTAGTCACTGACAAAGTGTGTAGTGCCTGATTTTAAAAACCCAAATTCACCTTACTAATGCTTATAGTGCATTATAGTTGCCTAGAATACTAAAATGGGGGTGGGTGTCTCTGTAATACTATTGTTAAGAACAATTAGATTTCTTTTTGCCAACCACCTTTAAGCTGCACTCAAAATAAGTTCACTTCAAGTGGTATGTTTGATCCAGAATGTGGCCTGTCTGTGGTTTTACCTACATTGCAGAATTAGTTTTAATTGATTGTAAACTAATAGTGTAAACTGTGCCATGTAATCATTTGGTTTAAATATACTTGTGCTCAGATAGATTAGCAGTGGGAACTGAAGAAACTCCACTTTTAGCACTACTGTAATAGCAAACTTTGAAATTAATGGATTTTACAGATAAGAATCTCACAGTGTTTTTTCCTTCTGAAATTGAACTGTACATACTTTGTGTAATATTCTCCCAATAATGACTTCATTTAACCTTTTCTACATAAAGTTCTGTAGTATATACACATGGAAAATTCATACATTTAGATCACTGAAAAGAGAGTACTGTTCTTTGTACAATGCATTGATCTTAAAACTTGGAGTTGAAAGCAGGACATATCGACCTATCAAATGCAGTAAGACAAAGTGTTGAATGAGCATAGAAGTATCTACTTTCTAGTGAAATAAGTGAAAGACTTATACACTGGAAACAGGTGATAAGTGACTTTTTTTAAAGGAGTGTCACATGATGGTTATCTACAGTAATGAACTCCAGAGGCACCTGCCAAAGTCAGAGTTGTTAGAGATATGCATCGAAAATATTATTATTATATTGGGTATCACAGTTCAAAAGCTAAGGAGCAAAGCTCATGTTAATGACTTGTGGTTAGGTGCCATTCAGGGCAGGACTGCCTCATTAAATTATTGTCTGTAGGACTTGGACCTGTTGATTCCAGTTAGTGTCAAAATAACATGTTAGTTCTACCAACATGTTTTAAGCTCTGTTGTTTTTTTAAACCTTGTTCTTAAGCAATTAAGATGCAAAATTTTCTACAATTTTGTGTGCATTGAGAAGAAGAGCTTCATTGAAAACAGATTTTCACACAGTTGTCTTTTTATCTAACCAGTGTCACCTTTGTACTAAAGGGGGAAAAAGGGATCTTTGAAAGCTAGAAGTAAGGATGTTTATCATTTGAGAAATTAAACATTAGAGTGGGAATGAAGTAGCAATATAATCTGTTTTTTTCTTTAAAATGTAGGTGTTGGTAAAGAAGTGTTTTCTGGCTTTTTTAATGTGTATGTAAGGATTTTTGAACTTAGTGCATATGAGTAGAGTGCATCATAACACTTTGCTGTTCCTATTAGTTCTTTTCTTGAGCTGAGGGCTTTAACAGATGCACTTTACCTATACCCCAGTGACTAATGGAATTCTGCCATACCTTGATTAAGGCTCACCTGTTTATTGGATGAGCTTGAACTATGGTACTGATCTCCTTTTATGACCAGATGACCTGCCTGGTGGGTGAGGGAAAGGCTGTGCAGTCTGCCTGGCCTTCAGCAAAGCCTTTGGCACTGCCCCCCACAGCATCTCCTGGAGAAGCTGGCAGCCCATGGCTTGCACAAGTGCACTCTTTGCTGTGTTAAAAACTGTCTGGATGTCTGGGCCCAGAGCACGGTGGTGAATGGTGCCACGTCCACTTGGGACCAGTCACTAGTGGTGTTTCATACCCAGGGATGAATACTGGGCCCAGTCCTTTCTGAGGTCTTTATTGATGATCTTGGTGACAGGACTGAGGGCACCCTTAGGAAGGTCATGGATGACACAGATTTGGATGGGAGTGTTGATCTGCTGGAGGATAAAAGGCTCTGCAGAGGGATCAGGACAGGCTGGATCTGGATGTCAAGGCCAACTGTATGGGGTTCAACAAGGCCAAGTGCTGGGTCCTGTCCTTGGGTCACAACAACCCCCTGCAGCACTACAGGCTGGGGCAGAGGGGTTGGAAAGCTGCCCAGCAGAAAAGAACCTGGCAGTGCCTGTTGACAGTGGCTCATGAACATGAACCCAGGTGGGCAAAAAGGCCAATGGCACCTGGGCTGTACCAGCAATGCTGTGTCCACCAGGACCAGGGCAGTGACCATCCCCCTGTGCTGGGGGGCACATCCAGTGGGCTCCTCAATTCAGGAGAGACATTGAAGTGCTGCAGTGAGTCCAGAGAAGGACAACAGAGCTGGGAAGGGTCTGGAGCACAAGCCTGAGGAGGAACAGGGGAGGGAGCTGGTGGTGTTTAGCCTGGAGAAAAGGAGGCTCAGGGGTGAACTTATCACTTATCACTACTGAAAGAAGGGTGTAGTAGGGTGGGGATCAGGTTCCCCTCCCAGGGAACAAGTGACAGGATGAGAGTACATGGCCTCAAGCTGCTCCAGGGCAGGTTTAGGTTGGACATTGGGAAGAATTTCTTCACAGAAAGAGTGATTAGACATTGGAATGGGCTGCCCAGGGAGGTGACAGAGTCATTATCCCTGGAAGTGTTCAGGAAAGGATTGGAGATGGCACTTTGTGCTCTGGCTTAGCTGACAAGGTGGTATTTGGTTAAGGGTTGGACTCAATGATCTCAGAGCTCTTTTCAAACATTAATGATTCTGTGATTCTATTCAGGCAAAATGGTAGAGTAGTAATTTAGGGACTGTAACGGGTTTTAAAATTCCGCTTTTTTGAAATGTACAAAACACAATCAAACTGTTACAGTCCCATCTGCTTTTACATAGTGACAAAAGATAAATCATAGTTTCAGATCTGTTCTATTTTCTGCATGTTCAGTGTTCCCCTCAGTGGTTCTCCTGTGCCAGAAAAGAAAAGAATTGTTGATCTATTTGACTGTAATGCAATATAAATGAAATGTTAACTTTTCCAATTTGGTGCAATAACAAAGACTGGGTTCCAAGGTGTTTTCATGGAACAGGTATCAGAGAGGTGTGGCTATTGAACCTTAGCAGCTTTGATAATACTCCTCAAAGTTTTACTAACATATTACAAGGTATTCAATTGAACAATTACAGGTTTTTTTCATATTCTAGAAAATAAAAATTGCAACTTAATTTTTATATCTTGTTTTTAAAGTTCATGGTTAAGTAAACATCTGTCCCTTGAATGTGGCAAACTGGCACTTTTCCAAATCAGAACAGAACGCACCATTGCAAAGCACCAGTGTAATTGAAGAGGGAAGTAATTTGCATTATTTTTCTATAAAAATACTCTTGAGTAACAGATGGCGATCACAAACGTATTGCTCCAGAGACATATGAAAGCCTACGTGTTCCATAAAACTCAAGAGTGAATATTAACCCCAAAATTCTCTCTTCAATGCTGAAATGTGTTTGTGTAGTAATCTTCAACATGGCCATAATTACAGTACACAGCAACTCATGTCTCTGAAAGTACAGCTACAGGAAACTATTGCAGTTTCCTATAATCCAATTACTCATGTTAGACTGAAATAATTAACCAATTTGGTCTGACTGCTTCAGTGCCAGGTTGGCATTATAATTTATAAACCCAATTATTGTAATAAGTAGTGTGACAACTCACTTTAACATTTAAACAGCCCGACTGCTAATTATATAGTACAAAAATGATCCAAGCAGCCATGTTTCCAAATTCTGGCCTGAAGTAGGCAGAGGTCCTCAGGTGTGTTAAAAAAAAAAGAACAGGCAATCCCCCCCATCCTTGTTTTGCAGCTTTCATTCTCCTCTACCAGATGATATCCTGGTCTTCCAGAGGTCTCAATCAAACAATTATTATAAATTAGAAAAAAAAACTTTTTCACTTGAATTTTGATGAAGCACATAAATGTATAGATATAAAATTAGATTTTGATCCAATGAACTGGAAATTAGATTAGCAATCATGACAAGCTCCTGCTGAATTCACCTTGTACAGAGTTTTACATCACATCTGTCAATGGATTTTTCATGATTTGCTACCACAAACATATCAGCTGAGACTACCACCAAACTGAGATCCTTAACAGGGAAAATTTGGGTAATTAATAACTAGGAGGAGAATACTTTTTGCTTTTTCAAGGATTATAATGGCTGAAGGTATTTGTTTGGAGTGATTCCTCAGTGCACAAACATAGCTGTAGCCAGGCATTAGACTGACTTTTTCACCCCATCAAATCGTTGTTTCATGTCATGAGGTGATTTTTTGTGTGCTTGGAGGAGGCTAACCATGTATGAGAGAGCATTAACATTCAAAACTAATTTTGTCTGATTCTCTATAGAACTCAGCAAAAATATTTGCCAAGTTGACACACATTAAAAACAAAACAAAACAAAAAAAACAAAAACACAACACACATACTAAAAAAACAAACAAACAAACAAAATCCACCCAACCAAAAAGTGAGAAAAGACCTTTTACATTAGGCTGGGTTATAACTAATAGAAACTTTAATGAATTATTTGGGAAAATATTTTTTCTGTTTTTGCTAAGAGGGAACTGAGAACTGTTCTAGTGATTTATAGTGTTAGAGAGTTCTGTTTATAGCTTGTCTGAAGGCTACAATTTTTAGATTAAATTAAAGCAGTAAGTCCTTGTTGTCATTTTGAAGTGTTTCAGTAGTGCTATTTATTTTATAGTGCCTTGTGACATCCTGTGGGGAACACTATAATGAATACATAATGAGGCTGCCTCACACCAAGAGATTGTTAGTGGAAAAAAGATGGGGGGAAAGCATTTCAACTGTGCTAGAGCAGGTATCTTGTTGTAGAATACTCCGTTTCCAGTGTTACGTGAGACAGCGTGAAAACAATTATTGTGTCGTGCGCACAAGTTTCTTTTGGAGTTGACATGCCCAGGGCAGCGTGTAAACTTCTGAGGTCACACACCAGACTCACTTGTTGGTGAACGTGAGAGAACAATTCACTATTTAACTTGAACACACGACTGCACGACTCACCTTACAGCTCCTACTAGGTTCGAGCGAGGACCGATCCCCGTGGGACGCGGCCAGGCGCTCCCGAGCCGAGGGCCGGCCCCCGGACCACAGCCCCCGTCGGGCCCGGCGGTTCCGGCGCCGTGACGCGCCC
>WBNO01029044.1:12398-41945 GCA_013400575.1 Peucedramus taeniatus | reverse complement strand
GGGGCCCGCAGCCCTTCCCGGGGCGAGGGGAGCCCGCGCCGAGCCGGCAGCGCTGCCGGCCTCGGGCAGAACCGCGGCTTCTCGGGCTCTCCCGCTGCGGGGCGGCTCGCGTTCGGTGCAAATGTTCAGGAAGTGGCGGAGGGCAGGGGCTGCTCGAGCTGCCTGCGGCTCGAGCTCCGTGGTGGCGGTGGCCCAACGCTCTGGGCAGGTGGTTCAGCTCTCAGTTCTTCCCTCCACACTTCTAATGCAAATGTGTACTCACGGTTTTGAGATTTGGAGTAGTTTCATTCGAGCTCCTCAGACTATAGAAGCCCCTTAGCGACTGGGTGGAGGAACCTTCTCGACAAAAGTTGAGCTTTGCCCTAAATTTGGTTGTGAAAGAAGGGTTTGTTTCTAAGCTTCGCTAACCTTGTTTAGTGGCGGTGAGGTGTGATATATCAAAGCAGGTTGTTGTGAATTTATATTTTTGTAAGATCTGTCAGTTTTAAAATACTCTGCTGAAATAAACATAAGCAAAAATTTCAAGGCCTTCACTGAGATAGAATTGAATTAAAACTGCAGTGTGGTATGACTTGAGATTTATGTTCAGCTACTTGTAGCTGAGGTTACTTTTAAAGTGAAGTACATCGTTTTGGGGATAAAGGGGAAAAGCAGAGTGCAGGTTACTAGTATTTAGGAGGGCAAAACTAATGCTGACTTAAAAAAAAAAATACTAAGAGAATGAGTAGACTCTCTTGAAAAGAAATTGCTTTAAAGATAAGGTGAAATAGTGTGTGACTTGTTTTATGTTATCCTAATGCCATGTCCTTTTCATACTTTTAATTGTGCTGAACTTGGTACACAAGGAAGAAACAATCTTTATTTAGGCATATGTGATTGACTAAATTAGGTGTGGCATCATTTCTAATGCTTTAAGAACAGTTTTTCTGCATTTTTCTGGCACGTTTCTGTCTGCAATCATTTTCAAAATGCTGTATCAGTAACACCAGCTGATTAAGGCCTGAGTAGCATTTTACCTTAACAGGTATTATTCTGTACCTGTAGTAGAATAAAAGGCTTAATAAACATTAATAAATGCTGTATCATAAGAAAAAAAAAAAAAAAGAAAGAGCAAGCCTACTTTGGTACTGTGCTGCTTCTTTATACTTCAGAAGAGATAGCTAACATAAATGGGTGTGTCTGTCTTCCATCCATTTTCTTGATGTTTCTTGAACTGCTCAGCCTCTTGATAATTTTTTTTTCCTCACTGATTCACTTTGAAGTCTTGAGGACTGTGAATATGGTGTTGTTTTTTCTTACCTTATTCAGTAAATATAGGATTTGCTCTCATTTCCTTCCTTTATATTTTTTTGTGCAAGGGCCTTATTTTCAAAACGAGTCAGCTTGAAGAAACTTATTAATAACTGAGGTGTACTTTTAATTCCATAGGTGATAGCTGTGATTTCACAGTTACATGTTCCATCTTATAGCACTAGTCCCCTTTTATTTTTTGGCAAAGAACCTTCAAGCAGCAAAGTTGACAATGCAGGAAATAGTGAAACTGTTCATAAAATGCTGACCTATGCTGGAATAAAAATACTTGGAGTTTTTTCAGTCCTCCTCGCGTATTGCGTGTGTTACTTGTAGGGCTGTCATGTGGCTGTAATCTGTTCTTGAAGATGTGCTCCTGTGCCCTTTCTCTCTTGTCTTGTAGTGGCTTCTCAATACTAGTTGATTTTACAGTCATAACTGGTCCATCTGATAAGCTCAGGGGAATTCCATTTTTAACAATTCTGCTTTTTTTCCGTGACTGATCAGTCATAGTTAACCGTGCTGTGGAGGGAGGCACAGGGATGTAGCACTTTACCCAAACAGGCTGTCCTGCCAGTTCAAGTTTTAAGGTCCCCAGATGAGCATTTCTCATTAAATGCACAGGGTTTTCCTGGATTATGAGCTGCCAGGCTGTTTGGTTTGCATGTTCTCCGTGAAGTGGATCCTGCAGTAGGATGGTACTTATGATGTGTGTTCAGTTAACAGTGATTTGTGATATTGTGTGCCCTCAGTTCTCCTCTGGTGTGTCTCTCCTAACAAGATCAGACTTGGTTTTACTGTAGAAGTCTAAGATGTATGTTTGAGATATGTTGACGTCAAATTTTATTGTTTAATCTTAAGTACTTATATGATGTTTATGAGATGAGTCATTTATATATATTTTTTTAATTATGGTGGGGTTAAATTTTTGCCAGTTTAAACATTTTTCTTAGATTTTAGGTCCAGGAGTTAAAACACTCTCTGCTGCCATGATGAAAGGGCCCACATCATATCCAAGTACCAGATAACTTCCTTATAATTTCCCACTCCTATTGTTCTTTAGTAATTTAACCAGGGTTAAACTACAGCACTCCAGTTACCAGAACAATGGAAACACTTTACAAAAGGGAAAAAATAAAGTAGGAGGGAGATATGGAAATACTATTTTATTATAGAATAATTGTTTTACTTCTCCTCAATGCTCATATTATAGAAATAAGTCAGTAATGAATTGTAGTTACTTTGTCATTGTGCATGGTATATTCGTGTTACACTTCACAGATTCCCTTCTGTTTTGCTGTCATGCAAAACGTGCCTGTAAGGCTACAACATCTACAACATCCATGCAGATTGCTTGGAGGTTAGGAAATGCTGCTTTTGACTTTTCTCCTCGAGACTTTGGTCATGCTCATAATCATAATCAACGTTGGACTGGTTCAGACAGCAGGGACTTCCAGCCTGGTGTCCTGTGGCCAACAGTTGCATAAGAAGTATGATAAAGGTGCAGTGCATGTGTATTTATAATTCATCAGACTTCTTTTATTCTGTTTTTGAGTGACTGTTAGTGCAAGAGTTTTCATGTCTTTTTCTTCACTACCTGGCTTAACTAATACCTTCAGCAGACTTTGCTGCCCATTAGGAGAAGTGAACCATTGACCTTTGGATTATTCAAAGCGACGTATTTTCACTCTGGAAAAGCAGAGATTGGCCTTAAGCAACTTTTGACATGCAGGTCCTTGTCCTTCAACAGCTTTTAATTTTTTTATACAGGGCTCTGTAGCTCTGTTAGAATTTCTGAAAGTGCTGGCAAGGCATAATACTGCTGTGGTCCCTAGTGAGGATCAGCTTTTCACTGTGAACATGGGATAAAACTTTTTTTACAATGGGAGTGTGTTATGTAAGGTTGTGTTGTTTAGTTTGCTTTCTGGGTGGAAACTTCTGCTTTTGCACACTTCTACATGGAAAGTAAAATGCAGTTGAGTCAGCTCATTTTCATACTTAACAACTCCTAAAGCAAAACTTATCTTGGAATATCTCATGTGCATTTTACTCGTAGTTTCAGTGTGATACACAAGAATCAGAAGCATTAATTTAGCGGTTTCTAAGTATCTTAACTTGCTGTTCAAGTAGTGCTGTCTGGTAAAACTGGATTTGGTTTATCATTTGAAATAAAAAGTTTTTTTTTTGCATTCCTTTCAGCTTTTTTGTATCATCTGGTTTCTATGAGAGTAAAGCGGAATCTTTGTAGCTGATAGCATTTCTGATTTAGTACAAAGGCTTGCTGACAGAAACAAAATTAGTCGTATTTACTTTTTAATCCATGATGATATCAGCATTTGGCAGGAAGTTGCTCACAAGATAGTACTGTATCTGAGAGTTGAAACCATTTGTTGATTTTACAGAAGTGACTTTTCCTTAGTCTACATCTTCCAAAATAGGACACTACTCTGGCAGGCAAGCACATGTGTGCTGACCTTTGAACACTTCGATGAAAATCCTTTGTCAAGCAAAATTACCAGCTTCCCTTTTGCAAAGAAATTTCCATGTCTGTAATGTGTAATGGAAATTGTTTTAGTGTATTCAAGTCAAATCCTGCCTCATTGAATATTTCTACTCTTCTTCATGGTCACTTATTTGTATGATGGATGAAGGACTGATTGTTGCTTTCTTGGGGTTTGGGTTTTTGTTACCCACCCTCCCATTAAGCTGCAGCATTTCCTGTCCTTAGTCAATCAATTTCTTTTGGGCTTCTCCAGATGGTCAGAGCTGTAGAAGAAAACACATCAATGATAAATGAGCAGGGAAGGGAAGGCAGGGAAGCATCAGGAAAGCATTGTCAGGAGTTCTTTATGAATGGACATTACTACAAACTGATTGTCATCTGGACTTTGAGGTGACTGAGGTGAGTTCACTCACACTCAGGTGGCACTGTTACACACATCTACAGGGTGGCAGTGTGTGTTCAAGGCTTGTAGGATCTGGGTATCTCTTTAGGACAGGGCTTACATGGAATAGGGAAGACAGTTTTGTGGAGGTAAATATGAAAGGAAAGAATGATTCTGTTTTCAAGGTCCGTGGTGGGTGGTCAGCAAGATGCTGTCCTGATGTTGAACAGGAAGTTGTAGCTGAAGGTATTGCAGGTCAAAAGCATTAAAGTTTGTGTGTCTTGTAACTTTATATTTGATTCTAACACCTAGTTGGTAGCAAAGGACATCTTTGATTTTCATCTGCTGGTGAGGTTGCATTACCTTACTGTATTCTGCAAGAAGCCAACAATGGAGTGGAAATTGTTTGGCTTTTATTAAAAATGCTGCTGCAGCTTTTGTGTTGCATGTTTTACTCTGAAACAGTGTGACAGATGTCTGAGTGTTGATGCCTGTTCCTAATTGGCAGATGGAGGTCTGTCTTGGTTATGTGTTGCTGGTTATTTGAGTGACAGGAGGGCAGCTTCGAGCTGCTTTTGTGACTTGGTTTGAATGCAAAGTTAAGAGCACAGACTAACTTTGAATAAGGGTAGGAACAAATGTCTTGGTTGATGGTACAGGCTTTGAGAGAGATATTGAAGACACAGCTTTTTGTTTGGGAATTTTTAATGTACTTTTTAGGATGGATTTCCTAGTCCTTCTGTAGTAGAAATACATCCTTTTAGTAGAAATACATCTTGGACTCTCTTACTTCAGAAATTAACTAAAATTAATAATAATAAGAAGAAGAAGAAGAATACATGCAGTGTTTATAATGATGGTTTATTTCATGTTTTGTGGTAGAAGTTCTGTGGTTTTAATTCAAAGGATATTATATTGCTTTTTATCTTTAATTGGGTATTATGGTCACTTAAGTGTCAAGTCATCAGGCTGGCTAGATATATAAAATAGCTCTGATGCTTTTCTAACGTGGATAAACTAGGAGTAATAGTAACATCAATAAAGTTGGACTGTGTCAGGCTTTTGTACAGAGTTAGGATCACAGACTCAGGATATCCTGAGTTGGAATGAACACAGAAAGATCTTCCAGTCCAACTCCAGGCTGAACAGACCAAGTGCCCTCAGCTGTTCCCCATAAGGCTTCTACTCCAGACATTTCACCATCCTCGTGGCCCTCCTTTGGAACTTCTCTCAAGCTTTGTATCTTTCTTTTACTCTGGGGCCCTAAATTTGATCCAGAGGCCTTTGTGTACCAGCCTTGCAACTCAAAACTTGAGTCAGTAACTTCCCGTCCCAACAGAGGTTGCAGTGGGTTGTAATTTAGTGCCTTTTAGAGGGTTTTTCACCAGTAATTGCATCTAATATCAGTTTAATCTTGTGATTTATAGCAAACTTTCCTGTTAATTGTAAGCTTTTGATTAGCTTATATGTAGTGAAAGGCAAGTAAAGTACTGCATATGTCAGAAGGCTTCTCTTCTAGAGAACAAGCGGTTGACCAAGTTTAAGATGTGTTAATTTTGCTGCCATCCTGCAGACTCTTCTGCTTTGGGCACCAGAGGAAAAAAACCCTGATGCTGAATGTCAGTGGCATCCTCTTATATGTATGGCAACATGAAAAAACATGTCAAGCAGGCTGGTGGCCAGTAGGAGTCTGGCTCCACATCTGGAGATTGGGAAAACCAGGCTGAGTATAAGAAATTGGGCAAAGGTGAAGTGTCTGTCAGTCAGGGAATACATACACTGCTTCCTCTCCCTCCACACCTCCCAACAAAATCCTCCTTTATTCCACCTGACAGAGAGCAACAGCTTTCCTTTAATGTATGGTGTGACTTCTGCTGGGATTAAAGATGGAGTATCTGTAACAACTCAGGCATGGAAAGGGAGAAGATACAATCAGAGTAACTGCCTGGGAGAACTTTTCTGGCTTAGCAGAAGTGATGTAGAGAGGAGTACTTAGAACATGCAAAGCAGGAAAAGCAAATGAAGAAATTAAAGAATTAATTACAATGAATTCATTAAAAGAACCTTACAGGATGTAGGAGAGGAAGACAGCTATGTGCCAGAAAGACAAGGATGACCTTTCTTAATAAGTTAGGTGGCTGTGCCTGTTAGTGTAGGTAGTAAAAACTTTTCAAAAAAAGGCCTATTTTGTCATCCATGTATGAAGTTAAAGCAACCCTTCTTCTCTCATGTCCTTAACTTCCCAAACAAACAAGCAAATGACAAAGCAACCCCCCCAACAATGCTTACTTATCCTCATGTTAAAACATGGGTTTAAAAAAGCCTCTGATGAAAATCATCTTTTAGCTGCTGAGAGTGCTGTCTATAAAACTAACTTCAGTAACTTTAAACCTTCTGCTTTGACTTTTTGGCCTGATTTTGCTGCCTCTCTAGGTACTTTCTACACTTGCTTCTAACACAACTGTGTTAAAATAAATAATCTAATCTAGGAATTTCAGTTAGAGACTGAAATAAAGATAATTCTTGCTGGATGAGACATTTTGCTCTTCTTGGATCCTTTCAGACAGAGTATCAGTTAAAGCCAAGAGCTGTCTTACTGATACTGTTGATATGTGGTTTTTTTTTTGTTCTCTGTACTTTTTCTTCCAGTGTAAGCAGATCTGTGCCCTCTAAAGTGAGTGGAGTGTTTGTGCATTCCTATAAAACTTCCAAAAATTTCATCACTTCTGTCTTTACAGTGGTCATGTGTAATTTATATCTGCTCTAACATTATCCAATGTAACTAATTTCTATCTCTGATGCTTTTGTAGCATCCCTGAACCTACCAAGGAAGCATTTGGCAGTGTGAGTTGTTGGGCTGTAGCAGTGATCACCTGTCCATACCAACTGTTCCATGGTGTTTTCCATTCCTGTGTTAAATGTGCAGCTGGTGGGGTTTCTATGTGGTGCCAGTCTCAGGCAGGGCTGGAATTGAAGGTACCAAGTGCATTGTTTGAGCTGTGAGAGCATCTCATCTGTAATGAGTAGTCATGGCCTTGCCAGTTCTTGCTTTGCTTTGTGGATCCTGGAACACTTGGTGTGCTCATTTTTCATGTAGCACCTCTTCTGTTTTAAACAATGTTCTGCCCTCCCAAAATCTTTATTTCCTCACTCTGAATGACCAGGTCATGTAGAGCCCTGAAACTTTTAAGAGGCTTTTTGAAGAAGTAGTGGCATCTGCATTTCTCACTGGCCAGATGTATAGATATACCAGGACCAAAAATTAGGGAACAAAACCAATCCTAATCTTTTTGGCCTGATCTTATTGTCACAGCTGAAGCTTGGTTTATGAACAATAAAAAATGAAATTTAAATCATGGTGGCAAGGTAGTATTGATTGCATGAGACTTTTTAATAAGCCATTTTTTCAACCTATTGGAATCTTAAGATGCTAATTTTGGACAAAATAATTATTTTTGTCTTTTTCCTGACAGCAATATTCAGTTAGAGTTATTTTGGTTAAAGACATAATTTTCTACATTTTCTACACCTACAAACATAGATCATTTACAGGCAAGAGATTCGGGATATTTTTTTTTTCCTGTTCTTTGGGGTTCCACTTTGGGGTTGGGGTTTTTTTGTGGCTTTTTTTTCTTACCTATTAATTTATGCTTTTGGTAAGGACCAATCACATGTCATCTTGTATTGGGCACTGGACTTCTGAAAGAAGAATCAAATTTTTGTATTCGTAAGCCACCTTCTAGATGGGGAAATCTGGTGTTCTTAAATCTGGTGTTCACCCATTAAAGGCACGTGGCAGAGGTTTTTTTCAAGTTGTAGAAAGCTGAACACTGCACATCCTGGAGACCTGAGGGAAAGAAGAGCTTCAAAGCAGGTGAGGGATGTGCAAGTCTCCCACAGCTGCATTAGAAGTTGAGTGAGTGTGGGATTGGGTCCCTGGGAGGTCACTGCAGCTGTTTCTCCTCCATTCCCAGCCCTAGCTGGAGTGTGACATACAGAGCAATTCCTGCACTGCCATGGGGCTGGCTGGGTGATAGCTGCTCTGGGATCCACACTGGAGCTGCTGGCCAGCTGCTTGTGAGTTCTCCCTGGCTCTCTGCTAGCTAGGGCTTCAGTTCAGTGCCTGGTTCAACAGAGGAGCTCTGCCACTCACAGAGGAGGGGTCTGGCTGGCAGTGCCTCTGCTCTCAGGTTGTGCCTGAGAGTTGTTGTTGTTACAGATGGTGATAAGCTGAATTATGGAACTCACAGATGAGTGAGTTCAAAGGAGGAAAGGATTTGTTTGTGACACTTGGTTTCAACTGTGAAACTATAGCCTCAATTCAAGTCTGTTGGTCAGTTTTAATGTTTGCTGCTCTCCAGTTGTATATTGGCTTGAATATGTTCTCTAAGCAACTAAGTTAATGCATTCCTTTTAGAGACAGGCAGTCTATAAATAATTCTTAAAATAAACAAGCTTTGCTGTCTGTATCAATAGTACAGACAGATTGTACTAAAAATTGTACAATTTTAATCTATTTAAAATTATTTTAGATGAAACTGAGTTACCATCAAGTGTAGCTTATCTTACATTCAAAATAGAATGATAGGTAGACCATAAGTTAATTTCTGTGCACTTTCATAGTATCTAGATTGTGATAGATTGTGATAGTGTATACTCTAATATACATTCTGCAGAGACTCAGCCCTTTTGAAGTTGAGCTCTTGTTACAGTTGATAATTTCACTCATGTCAAGTAGTATTAAGTTTCTAGTGTTATGTTGTTTTGTAATCTTGAATTTTGTATGAGTATTTTTGGTGTTCAAAATCATGCATTTCAAAAGTTGCTCAAAGCAACCTGCAAGTTGACTTCAAAACACTGAAAAAAGAATTTGGGTGTTCAGGATGTTGCAGTGTCCACACTGAAGCACTGCAGTGTACAGCTGTGGTGGCAGAACTCAGAGGAGCACTGCTATGAGCAAGTGGCTGAAGAGCACTGGATTCAGATCTCAGTGTGGTAATCAGGTCACACTGTAGGCTGTTGAGCTGTAAAAAACACGGATGTTTCAAATTGGTCTAATTCTGTTGATTAGAAATTGCATTCTGAATCCCTTGTTCTCTTATAAGTAGAAAGTAGCTTATCTGAAGAAAGGAAGCTTAGGGTGGCAGTTGTGCCATAGCTGAGGGGACACGTGCTGCAGGAAGTGGCAGTTTGCTGGCACCCTGAGCATTGAGCTGGTCTTGGCCATAAGTCTTAAGGCCTCAGGAGCAGGAAACACATGCACATGGCATCCCCATTCTGTATTGCCTTACCTGCTTTAGCCATTTGTATATATTTGTTTTGCCAGCATCTAAACTTTCAGAGCCTTTCTGTATTAATAACTTCCAAGGTGCAAGACACTGCTCTGTGCCTCGTTGTGTGGAGCACTGGGTTTGGGTTCTTGGTGTGGGTGAAGTTAGATGAAGAAAGGCCAGTTAACCTGAAGGAGCCTATTCAGCCCACCTGAGGTTACCAGTGTGTTGTGGGTTCTTGTGGGCTGCCCAGAAAGAATGCAATATAGTTTGTCCCTTTAAGTTGTGAAAGAGTAACTGGAAGTGGTTGCACTTGTGTTTAATTCTAAAATAATTCATTTTACAACTTTTGAAAAAATGTTGACCTTTACCCTGTTTCATGTTAGTCTGCTGGATTTTTGAATGGGTGCAATAAAAGACTACTGCCTCTTTAATTTACATACTGATACAAGACATTGCTGATATCATCTGAAAATTCTTTGCAGATTTTACTAGGGACTAAAGCTAAGCGTTCAAGTTCAAAATGGTTAGACTTTGTTATTTTGTATGAGGCTGTATGACACACTGGTATGTTGCAAGGGTTCTCTACCCTGCCTTTTACAGTAATCTTAACTCCTACTTCATCATTTTTTAATTTTTACTTTAATTATTCTAGGAAGATTAATTTAAAAGCAATTTCTGAAGCTTCATATATCTGCCTTTGTAGATTGAGACAATACACTGATGTAGCACAATAAAATGTTCTTTTGAAAACCACATTAAAAATAATAGTGTATTTAATCCAAACCCTGCAATACTTCCTGCTGAGAACAACAAAAAAAGGAGTAATCTCTGGGTAAGCTTGTGGGGAAAATATGTGGGAACAAATTGATGTCCTTTAGCTGTTGGATATATAGGAAAAGAACAAGTTTCTGGAGTACTGATCTGTCCGGGGAAGGTGATGAAACTCCTGAGCTCTGTTCTGGTGTGTCCTCACACAACTGTGTGTGCTCAGTGCTGGTACCTGCTGTGTGTCACCTGGTGGTGGCACAGGTGTGTGACAGGGCCCCCAGTGCTCACAGCCCCCCAGAGTGTGATGGAAATGCTCTGGCAGCAGGTGATGCTGAAGGAGCTGCTGTGTCTCAGCGGTGACAGGCTGGTGCTGCTGCTCTCCCTTGGAGGGATGAGCAGAGCTGCAGGAGCTGTGCCAGAGGAGCTGCTGCTCCCCAGCTCTTCTGTGCAGCTGCAGCCACTTGCTGTCCACAAGATGCACAGCCTAGAGGGAGAAGTATCTTCTGAGTAATTCTCTCCCCGGATTCAACAAACTGAGGGTGAAGCATATTGATTTTCAGTTATGTGTCTCTTCTCACTTCCTTTGTTCTGAAGTTAAGTGGCAAATCTACTTACTTGGCTCAAAGTTTCTTTTAATTCACTTAACCCAAGTGACTGCAGAAAACGTTTTCCTTTCATTTTGTGTATCTTAAGACTCTTACATGTCCTGCAGTAAAGAATTCATAAGGTGTTCTCTTTCCCTAGCTCAGCCCATTGAAAAAAATCAAAACCCCAAGCCTCATATATAAACCAAGTAGGCTAGAAAGAACCAATGCTGTGAAGTTGGATCAAGCCTAGCTTGAAATTTATGCATAAATTACAAATTTTCCCATGCTGGTTTGCTCAGAAGAGTAATGAGACTTTGTACCTTGACTCCTTCCCCCATCCCTTTTATTGTGGTCTATGTCCAGTGGTGGTGAGTGCCACAAAGTTCTGTTTATCACAGAATCCCGTTTAAAAAAAAAAAAAAAAAGTTTTATTTCCATTTCCTTTTTCCATTCTTACTTCAAAGGAGTAAAGTAAGATTTAGACAAATAGGAAGACAGCTTCTTTAAGAGGGTGAGGCTTTTATTATATGCAGGTCATGCAAAACAGTTCCCTTTTTGTTTTAATAAACTGTGGTGCATCTTTTATGTTCTTTGATAGATGGGACTAAAATAAGATTTTTCTAGCAAGCTAATCTGGTATTCATCTCTTCCACAGTGTCTTTGCCAATTTTTGTGTTCACTGACTTCTTAAAATGTCTTTGGCTTATATATTAAATAAAACCAAAAGGTAAACAAATTAAAATGCTAGTACATTGAATACTTAAAAAATAATAAAGTATTGATTTGTCAGAGATGGAGCAATACTGTGCTGGGGTAGATATACAGGCTGGTGCATGCTATCAGAGATTGATGTTTATTTACATCCTGAATGGTGCTGATTTCCTGTCTGATTTCTTGCTACAGTTGCAAGAAGCTGTAGCTTCTTGCTACAGCTGCAACAGGACGCATAAGGTCCTGTTGCTGCAAACCAGTGTTGAGCCACATGAGAAATTAACTTAAAATACTGGTGAATTGGGTAATAAAGGTGAAGGTTAAGAATTCTAATATTTGCTGGACAGTGGCAGGATTTTTTGTTTCGGTTTTGTTTTTTACACTAATTTGTGTAAGTTTCTTTTGTGTCTGCGTTTTACTGCTCATAGAAAACATTCAGGAACAGGACCCTTCCAGAAGTATTTTGCTGAGCAGACCGAAGTCCCAAGAAACATTTACCTTCAGGAATTATTTTCTGAATAAAATACAAGTACAGTTGGAACAGTTTACTGGCTCCAACCAGAATACTTTGGTTTGGTTTCTTTGCTTTCTTTGTACTGTAGCATTTTCTGCAACAGCAATTTTGTTGTAAAGAGGAAACAAGACAATCTGTCCAGGCAGTGGTGCTATGTAGGGAAAAGTTGTAGTGGAGTCCTAGCTGGAACAGATACTGTAGCATGAAAAACAGGAGATATTGGCTCTGATGGCTACAGGGTTAAAATCAGGGTGAGGGGAGAACAAAAGAGTAACAGTGATGCCCTGAGAGTAAGCTACTGTTTTAAAAACTAAAGTAACAAAATGAACTTTTTCAGCCTCCCTGCTCAATTTGTCCTTACATTCCTGTAAGAATTGCGTCAGGCTGGTTTGTTGAGGTTCATGGTAGAAAACCACTGGTACTGGAGCTGGAAAAGGAACTGCTCCTCATGTGCTGCTGGGCAGTCCTGGATGTTTACTATTGTGTTGTGAGCTCTTTTTAATATTTCACTATGTCTCTTTAAAATGATTGCATTGCAGCTTACTTATGGGTGAAATCTGCCCAGGTGGGTTGGAATAAGAAGAAACATAGCTGGGAAGTGGAGTAGGGAAAGAGGGAGTGGCAGAAGAGCTTTGGGATTTGAGATGGACATGACTTCTTGGCTTAAACCAAAAGAGGCCAGGTGAGGCCAGTCCCCCTGGCCTGTGGCATTTGGCTCTGTGTCACTGACTAGGCATGCCCTAAATTTTATCAGCTGTGCAGAGCAGTGCAAGGTAGACACAGCAACAGCTCTGCCAGGGTTTTCTGTGAGAGCCTTCGTGTGGCACTAATGATGCTGCCCAGTGTGCTCCTAGACAGAGTTTTGTTGGAAGCTATGGAAGCAAATACCCTCAGTTAAGTGAGGAGAGGGATGCACCCCTGGCCTGTAGTTAGCAAGAATCTGGAAAGGATTTTGAAGAACAATAAGCCCTCAGCTGCTTTTACCCCATGCTGCAAGGGAAATGTGAGCAATTACAGCTCTAACTAATTTGCAGTTCAGATTGCACATTCTGGGTTTTATCTTTGCAGAATGCAGGTTTGTGATTCCTGCAATAAATGTTTCTGTATAGCTCTGATCTAATATTTACTGTCATGCTAGGTGGGCGCCAGTGTGTCAGACTTTCATGTGACAACTCCACTTTAGCAGTTTAGGATAATTATCCTGTTAGCATTTGCACTCTTAAGCATTAATCTGGGTCCATGTTTTCTAAAAGCTTCTAAACTTAACTTCAGATGGACATCCAAATGTTTCTGGGCTTTTTCTCCCTACTGGAAGAAGAGCATTTCATGTTGCATTTTAAAACTGCAAGCTGTGTAATCCTTTGCAACCAAATTTTAATTGACAAATGACTCATCTTTATTTGGCCTAAGTAACTTTTTAAACTTTGTATCCCAGTTTACGACTGTGCAAAAGAAGACTGGATTAACAACAGAAATCTTCTGTCAAGGGTTAGTGCTGAAATGCTGTAGGTGTTGGAGTGTTTTCTGTGGTGTAATTTCGATGCAGCTGTGACCAGATCGTGGCTTGTGCCTTGCCATGCAAGAGCACTTGGACGGAAGTGGCAGCACATGTCACCAGGCTTGCTCTGAATGTGTGTAGCTCACCACTTCCTCATGATGAAGTGAAAGAGCAAAAGAAACATCAGTTTCTAGTTCATTTCAACCTCTAAAAAGTTACACTTGCAGCCTTTCCCTTTATATTCTTCTTTTAGCTTTGAAATTAATCTTTGCGAATTTGGGTGAAGTTCTTGCTAGAAATCTTGAGTTCTGAGAAGATATTTTTTGTGCAGGTCCTGACTTTTAGAAGTCATGAAAGGAGTGGTTGTATAAATCATTTCAGTGCTGCGAGGGAAATGAGTAACCACGAGAAACCAGTTTGTGCAAGAGCTGGATTGGTGCACATGGGAACCTTGTGCTGCAGTCAGGAATCCTTCTCAGAAAGCCACCCCTACAGGATCAGTCACTGCTGTCTCAGCTTCAGCAGCTCACAGTGCAGGCAGAATTCTCTTTAAGCCACAGCAGTCTCTGAATCCAGTTTTCCTGCCAGTTGTTTCCTAAAGCTTCAGGCCTAGACACAAATGAACTTTTAAAACTGATTTAATTTGCTGTTGCCACGATAAAATGCTCTTTCCAGAGAAATCCATATTTGTGCTTTATAACCTTTGAGGCCAAAACAAAATCTATTCAGAGCAAAGGTTATTTGTTTTCAGACCTGAATACAATTATCTGTGATTTCAGCAGCTGTGATTGCACCTGATTAGGAGAAAAATCTTTACAAGGGAGGCAATATCCTTTGCAATGTAAAATGGAAACACTTGCCAAACTTAGGTTACATAGGATAGGGATTTTTTGAAAGTGCATATAATTCTCATGTCATTTTTAGAAGAGTGTGAATTAATGAAAGTATCTTTATTCCTACCAGCGAATCTTGTGAAATTGCAATTGTACTAGTAATCATAGCATTTTAAATTAATGCAATTAATTTCATATGCTAAGTGCTGATGGGATATTTTTGCTCATAATTAGTAGTCTAACTAATGAGCTGAACTACCTATCCATGGCACATTAAGTGGCCAAAATTTGTTATTTTCAATGTATTAAAATAGTAATATTGCATGTGAGAAGAATGAAATTCAAATAACTAACAAACATCGATATTTCATATTCAGTTTCTACTGTGGTGTAGTAAAAACTCCCATAGCTTCCTCTTTAGTGGATGGATGAATTCTTAAAGCTAGAAACAGCATTTTTCCAATTAAGATACTTTTGATAATTTCAAATTAAATAACATTTTAAGAAAGTTTATTTAATTTCTTCTAATTTACCCCCTTCTTTTACAAACTACAACTAAATATCAAGTAACTATTTAAAATGCAGTGAAGAAAAAGTGGGCCATTTGTTTCCAAATCAATTAATTTTGAGGGGTACTGTCACAGGATTGAAAAATCTGGCAGTCATGTAGTAGTGAGGCTTGAGCAGTCTCAATCTGACCAGTGTTGTAATACAGATTTAGAGATCCAAAAGTTAAAGTAGTTAGGATTAAGGGACTAGTCTGTTTGGAAATCCATTTCACCCTCAAAACTTTAAAAAGACCTTATTAAGCCCTTCTGAATTAGTTTTTTTCAATCTTTTTTAAAAACCTATGGCTTAAAATCTGAAATTTATTTTCAAAACCAGAACTGATGGGTACCATGTGGAAGTATAAAGGGGAAAAGGAGAGAAGTGTTTTCTTGATACTTTTTGGAGCTTCCTAGAAAATCTTAATTGTTCCCAAAAGTATTCTTGAAAAAGGAGTCTTATATCTCCTGTGTTGTTTTACCATTTACTGTGATGTCTGATTAGATTGCATCAAACTTCACTTTTCAAAAGCAGGTGCTGGCTTTGAAAAGGAACTGAGGGGTCACACGATGTATTTCTGACTCTGAGCCAGAGGTACCAGGGAATCGACTTCAACTGCAGGGACTTGTCAGATGTTCAGGAGAAACACACATTCCTACTAGTGACCTTACTGGTGTAAAATGGAAGGATCTGGAGATCAAGTCTTCCTCTAATGATCTTGACCTAACTAGCAGTGAGTCTGAGTTAGGCCTGCTTTTGTTGTGCAGAATAATTTATCCTTGCCATGTTGGATGAGGCTGAAAACTTTGTGCGTTCTTAGCACTTCCAAGTATGTGGAAGAAATGGCAGCTTCAGAATATTCTTTTGACTAACTTTGCTCTTACCAAATTGCCAAAAGGAAACTGAACACTTCCTTTTCATTAACTGCAAAACTTAGGAGTATTTCTTTCTCTGGCAGGAATCGACTTTAAAATCAGAACAATAGAATTAGATGGGAAGAAAATCAAGCTACAAATATGGTAAGTATTCCAAAGTAATTCAGGTCTTCAGTGACTTGAATTTGAATACTTCAAAGCTTTTGAGCTTCAGTGTACCAGAAGTTTCATACTTTTTATTAATTGACTGTTCATAAGGTTTATGCTTTCTCCTGGCTTGCCCTTGGAGTGGTTCTGCTTCAGTGGCACTGGAAATAGCCTGCTCACATGCAAGCATTACAGCAATTTCCTAGTTTATCAAAAACTGTCCTCTTAAATGTGCCTTTAGCTTTTCCTTGTGGAGGAGAAATATTAACTCAGTAGCTGTAAGTTAAAATATGCAAGCCAATAAAATGTAATCTCCTCTGGTACTCTGATACCTGGTTGTGCTCACCAAGGCACAGGTGAGTGATAATGCTCCCATTCCTTGCATGGTGGCTTAATAGAAACTGTCTCCTGAGCCAGAATCCTAAGGAGGTGCAGTGCCAGAAGTGGCTGATAAAAATGTTCTGTCTGTAATATAGGTTAAAGCAGCTGGGTTTTGTCAGGCCTTTGGGGTTCAGCTCTCCTGAGGTGTGACTGGTATCACCAAATATATAATATATCCAAACATGTGGGTCTTCTGGGTCACTCACAGACAGGTGCTGCTTTCAAGTCACCCAGGACAGAACACCAGCACACTGAGGTAGTGGCTGACCTTAGCAGCAGGCTGGATGTGACACTGCACTAGCCTGAAATGTTTTATTGCTGGGTGTTTTAACTTCTGTTTAAGACAGGACTTGGATGTATCAGAGCTTTTTATTTTTAATTACTGGAGGGCAGGCTGTGTAGTGCTGAGTTTTATTGCTTGCATGAACACTGCAGTGGGTTTGTGCCATGTTTCTGGTCCTGCTCTAACTGGTGATGTAAGGAGGGTAGCTTGGGGGTGAGGAAGCTGCTGAGGGCTGAAGAAACTTGTGCAAACAGCCAAAGGTGTGTTTTTCCTATTGAACAAGTATCAATGCATTGTTAGTCTATTTAATAAGACATCTCTAAGTACAGATGAGTGTAAAACAAATCCTTTTTTTCACTGGCTTGTAGGGATACAGCAGGCCAGGAGAGATTCCGCACAATCACAACAGCTTACTACAGAGGAGCCATGGTGAGTGCTCACACTTCAAAAATCCTAAACACAACTAGTGGAACTGGTTTGCTGTTCCTAAGTTTGTGCTGTATAAGCCTTCCACTGGAGGACTGGATAATTGTGGCTTGAGATGTGGGGAATGAAGTTTGTGGTTTGGTTGGGGGTTTATTCTTTGTTTTTCCTTTTTTAAGTGTGCTGGTACTCAGTCTAGACCTGTTTTTTGTGATGAAACTTCCAGCCCTCTTGTCTTCTTTAATAGAATTAAAATTTCTGCACATTTTAATAAAATAAGTTACCAAGCTTTAATTAGGTAGGGGTTTTTTGTTTGTTTGTTTGTTTTTTGTTTTTGTTTTTTTTTTTTAATGCAATCAACCCCTTTAAACACTTCAAGTGTTTCAAAAAAGGATAATAAATTATTTTAATATTAAAAGTGTGTTTCACTGAATTGCTTTTCCTTCAGCCAGTAGAGAATACAAAGTCTGGATTAGAAATATAATCATCTGCAACACCTACTGTTATGTTTTCCTCCACTGAGAGTGACTTGAAGTCAAATAATTGACTTAGAGCCTGCTCCCTTATGGTACAATGCTTGTAATGGTTCCTAATGCTATGATTTGAGCTATTTGATCTTGGGACACCTTTAGTTTTGTCTTGGTGGTTACTCCCTGTGCTGCTGTTCTGTGTTCTTGAAGCTTTGCATGAACAGATCTGGCTGTGACTCCACTGTTACAGAGCACAGGGAGAAATAATAATGGTTGTAGTTCTGCATTAGAGTTCTCCAGTGCTTAAAAAGGCTTTGGCAGTGACCTGGTCTTCTCCCCAGTCCATGGCCAAGGACTTTTATTTTTCCTATGAGGAATGATTGGAAAGGCCTTAGGAAATGGAGGTGAACCTTGCAATCTGTCCTTAATGCAGTGGCTCTGTGGTTTCCCATGCTTTGCTAACTGTTAAGATCCCATGCCAGTCTATGTACAGAGTTGTTGGAAAGAGCTAAAGCTTCTAGGAGAGCCCCAGGGGTGAAAGTTTCTGCTGGCCCCAGCAGGTTGGAGTTGACAGGTTTGATATCCTGGACTGCTTAAAGCTGCTGCATCTAAATGGGACTTTAACCACAGAGTCCTGGTTGCTGGTGTAGTAGAATTTCTAAACTTGCCCTGACTGTGGGCTAATAATTAAAAGCTTTGTGTAGGTGGTGTGTTTGACCTCTAACAGTGGCAAAAAATGTTAAATAATAATATTTTGGGTAAATTCCAAGCCATGGCATAATGCCTTGAGAAAAGACTTACCTATTACTGACCTATAATCCAATGTTGAATTTTTTTGGAACTTTAATTAAAACTACAGCATACATCAAAAGTCAGCCAATACTACTAGCTCATCTAACTAGATTTTCCTAACTTTATTTAGGGAATTATGCTGGTGTATGACATCACAAATGAAAAGTCTTTTGACAACATAAAAAATTGGATAAGAAACATAGAGGAGGTAAGTGCTTCGTTCCATCTTATGATTTCCCTGGGACAAATAAAAATCAAGTAATTACTCACTTCCAATGCAGTAGCCAGCATATATGGCCATGCACCACTTAGGAGTAAAGTGTCTACTGTTACATTTCCAGAATAGCCAAATGCACGTGCATGTGTGCAACCTGCTACAGAGCTCATGGCACACATTTGGTCTATTACAGTACATGGGCAAATGTAATCTAGGAGTATTTATTCCAGCCTATTTTAATATTTTAATTCCTTGTTTCAAGAGTCAGCCTCTCTCAGTAATGCCTTCACATTCGATAATTTCTCTAAAATAAAATAGTCCGTTCTGGAGGAGTTTGACACATAAGTTTCTTTTCAACAATGATGCACTTTGTTCCTGAGAGATTACTTTTTCTTCTTCCAGCATGCCTCTTCAGATGTAGAAAGAATGATCTTGGGTAACAAATGTGATATGAATGAAAAAAGACAAGTCTCAAAAGAAAAAGGGGAGAAGGTAAGATTCGGTAACTCACCCTATTTACAAGCCTACTTCTTGTAGGATTCTAGTTTCTGAATGTTTGGTGTGTTTTAGATATGTGTGAGAGAATGGGTCTCAAATCTCTTATTTCAGAAACTTTTCTATGTATAGAATGCCAGGTTTGGGGCTTTTTGTTTTTAAATAGCACTTAACTGTCTTCAGGTTTGCATAAACTTAATGGTACTGTTGTCTTGAAGCAAGATCCTGTCAAGAATGTTGACCTTTGCTATAGCATGAAGTATTCTAGATCTCAACATAAAGTTTTCTATATAGTTTGATCATATTGTACTCAATTCACCATGGTGGTTACTTATTCTTGTTGTAAGTGCTGTTACTAAAGCTGAAATAATTAATTAGTTGTTCTAGAGAGCAAACAAGTGAGGAAGAATACTACAAACTCTCTTGTGCACAGCTGAAGTAGTCTAGCTGTTGGTAACACAGCTTATGGGATGATTGCATTGTAGTTATCTGGTCCATAATCCATATCAATAAAGATTGTACCTTAATGTTCTTTTAGAGCCTAAATTAGTATTTTGGTGAGAAATTAATGTCCTTTTTTGTTTTCTTTTGACTTTATATGAGGGTATGATGAGTTCTAATACTTTGTCTATTCGTCTTTAATGGTCTTGCAAGAGAAAATAGAAGTGAAGCTTGCTTGGTTTGGTTTTTAAAGCTTGTTGTAGCATGCAGCATCTATTCTATTATGAATCTATTGTGAACCTGTGTGAAACATTACTTTTACAAAGGAACTTCAAAACCACTGAAAAGCTTTAACCTCTCTTCCAGTTAGCAATTGATTACGGAATCAAATTTTTGGAGACAAGTGCAAAATCCAGCATAAATGTGGAAGAGGTAAGAGATGGGTGCTACACTTGGGTGTTTCTTGAATTACTCCTGTGGAGGTATGCTCTGTGATCTGCTGGGCTTTCTCACCTGACCTAGGACCTGAAGTCCCATCTGTACTCCTGGCTCTACTGCTACAATCCAACTGTTTCTGGTTTTCTGGTAGTGTCTGGAATTGTTTTAAAAATGGGTGTTAACAGAATGGTTTACTATTACTGTAGCAAACAGTTGCCCTAGATGTCTGTGCCTTGCTACTTAAATTTCAAGTCCTTTTGGACAAGGAATAGGTTTAATTTTAGAACAGTGCCTTGTGCAGGAATTGGGATTCTTTACTTTCAGGATAACATGCTACTGTGTCACGGAGCCTTTAGGTTACTACTAAATACATGCTGTGCAGATGAGGCTGAAAATTCATGTGTTAACCTGGAACACCAGGTTATAAGCTCATGTTTGAGGAGGAGGAAGACTCACAGTGCTATTTATAGATTTATAATCTGTTTTCCTGCAAATAAATTTCGTCCTAAACCCACAAGATCTCCATGAGAGCTTAAGGAAATAGAGTGGGAAGGAAGAGTGGCCCAAGTCCAGTCTTACTATAAATCACTCCTGTCATCTCAGGGAGGGTGGGGGGAGGATCTGAGCTGTATAAGAAGTGTGGACAAAAAATAACTGGATCAAAGGCCAGTTAAATTAAGATTTATTCATCCAACAATGTAGACTTGTGTTGTCCTTATACCTAATCATTTAAAAGTCTTTCTATGGAATTTTTTTCTTTAAAAGTCCTGCAAACCCCACTTAATTCAGCTTGTATCTGACAAGTTAACTAGGAACTGAAGACATTGTTACTTTAAAATAACAAGACGGATGGTTTGCCAGCCAGGCATGTTTTTTTTGTCTGATTGTGGGGGGATTGTTTTACAGGATAGAGTTAGAATGGACTGATCTGCATCATGCTGCACCTGGATTAGCTTGGCCTGATTTTCACAGTGTCCTTTTGATTCTTAGAGCAGACTCTGGAAGTGGGGCCATGAGGAGTCAGTACTAGAGGGGATACCTGAGTTCCTCTGGAGGGATGACTTGCTCTGTCATGACATGGCAGTTTCATTTTAACTTCTGCACGTCATGAAATGCACAACAGTAGTTTGTGCTTACTCCAGAATGTTTGGCTCTCTGAATATTTTTTTTAATTGTCACATGAATGGTGAAGAAGGCATTAAAAATGCAGCTGGTGTAGGCATTTGGCAATCACTAATGATTTGGTTTACTTTCCACCAAATACTTTACTCGCAGGGAATTACACAATTGTGATCTTCTTGGGATCAGAAGTGAATTAATTTATTTGTTGCGATTTATTTGCATAAAATGAGTGCCTGTATTTGGCTATATTCCAAACACAATGAGAGGGGGAGTGTTTATACTTCTTACATTCTGGAACTGTCCTTTGATTATTAGGGTCTCCAGACAGCCTAAAGTCTTGCTTTTTCCTCTTCCTGGAGAATTGCAGAACTTTCCTGCTGCAGAATCTGGGATGCTGAGATTTGCTGGAGTAATTATTCATGGGTTTTTGTCTTTAGTCAAGATACTGGAAGCTTAAATAGCCTTATAGATAGTCCAGAGTAAAGCTTTTGGAGGACAGAAAGCAAGCTAACCTTAATGTGAATTCCCAGGCTTGCCCTTCTCAAACCTCTCTGGGTTTCTTATTGTGATGCACAGTTCAGTTTGAGGGGGAAATAAAAACAGGATTAGTATATGCAGCCATGTCTTCAGCTGATTTTTCTTTCTCCCCCCAGAGGTATGCCATGGGGAGGTCTGTTAATTTGCTTCAAAGGTTGATGAGATGGAGACTAAAAATAAATACTTTTTTCTTCTAAAGCATGTTTACTGAAGTTTTAAATGTACAGATATTGTACGTAGAGTGTCTTGCAACTCAAAGTGCTTCTAGTGGCCTACAGAACACTGTATTGTTAATGTGTCTGGCTATGACAAGTTTATCATGTCCTTGCTGTGTCTTGTGACTAACTCTTGTTTGTTTTTTCTTTATTTCCACTCCTCACCAGGCATTTTTCACACTTGCACGAGACATTATGACAAAGCTCAACAGAAAAATGGTTTGTATTTCCAATTATCATACAAACTAGATACAGTGAGAGGGCAGCTATCATAATACTGAGTTAGTAGCCCTACCAAAAAACTCCTGGGGATTACATTGGTTACTAGATAAAACTGGGGCAAACAATGATTTATGCACACATCAGTGCATGACTGTTCATTTTTTTGCATGAGCATTGGTCAGCCTGGAACTGATGTGTTGTTCTAAAATGCAATAGCGTGATCCATGTTATTATGTAGCCTCTTCTCCAGCTAATTCTTGAGATCTGGATTGTAATATAAATGTTTATTCTTTTACCAAGTGATTAATGAAGTCTGGATAACTGAGGAGCTCAAGTTGAATCAGATCTCTGCTCTGGCTATTGCCTTGCAAGCAGAGGAAGTGGGGAGGGAGGCTAGGAAAGGTAGAGATACTATTTTCTGCATTTTATGATGTTGACACTCTTTTCTCTTTCAGAATGACAACAGTTCGTCGGGGGCAGGTGGGCCAGTAAAAATAACAGAAAATCGATCTAAGAAGAGCAGCTTCTTTCGATGCACGCTACTTTGATGAACTTCTAATGATAAGACTGCAGCACACTTAGAACCTTTTCTGCTTCTTTGAAAGCACAGGGTCACAAAGCCTCAGAAATAATACCACCAAGCTGCTGCTGAGAGCTCCATTGAACGTAGACTGCGATACACAAATACCAAGTGGATTTTGCTCACTAAGCCTATTGACCTGTCAGGCTCTTCTTTCTCAGATATGGAAGCTATGAAGTGGAGACACAAATGCAAGATTTAACTTGTTTTCCTTTTTTACTTTCTGTTTTATTGCCTGTTGCAAAAGCTGCTATGTTTCTTTTAACTTTGCACATCCATATTGGCCTCTTACTGCCTGTTACAGCACAATCTTACATTTGTATTTGCACAGTTTGACTTGTAAGTAAGATTCTTAACAGATTTGTGCACAGTTTTCTTTCTCTTTTTAAACACATTTATTTTCAAGCAGAAGAGCCAGGGGAAAAATTAAGTCTCATTTCCATTATTTTCTATGCTGTATACTCGTGGCCATGCAGTATGGATGTTGTTCCTCTAGTGATGAGAATTACTGTAACAATTGGCATTTAACAATTTGTACAGATTTTGTCTCTTAGATGCACAAATCTGTTTATGCAGAAGCTATGGCTTCTATTCTGAATGTAGTATGCTTTTCTTTCTTTACCAGACTTAGCAAAGTTGTGTTCTGAATTGCCAGTCACTGTCTGATTCACAGATGCACCTTTCAGTTATTTGAATAAACACAGTGTCTTTCCTCACTTAACTTCCCTTTGTTAGCTCAGACTGTCTGCTCCTTTTTTTTGTTTCTGATGAGGAAGCACACTCTGGATTTGAAATCATCACCAGAAATTGGCCTCATCACTATCACTTAAGTGGCTTGTGGAAGCTGAATGCATGAGTTTTGAGTAACCTCTTTGTGGATTCACTTGTTCAGAAATGACTGCTTCTAAAGGTGACTTCCATTTCTACTCTTAATTCTAAGGATAGTTCGTTAACGTCTGTAAGCATTGGCACTAAGGAAGCCTCGCGTTAGGGCTATGGTGTACTCCTAGTTATGCAGTTAATGCTGAATGTGTGTCTTGGGCCTGCTCGAGCAGTTTTTTCATCAAAAACTGGTACAGTGACCTAGACTGTTAGAAGCAGAGGTGAAACATAGTTGCCTTTTTTTACTCAACTGAGCATTGTATAACCTAGTCTTTGTTCTACTACTTTTTTATTGTCTTCTGAAAAATTTCCTCAATGAACAATTAAAACAGGTGCTTTAGTTCTGTTGGTGTGCCAAACGTGGACCATTGTAAGCTTTAACTACAAGTTTGTGTCCAGCATGTTTGCTGTTAGGGGATGGGTGTGTTCTGTCATTGTCAAAGGAAATGTCTGACATGCTTTTGCTTCACTTCGTTGTCTGGAGTTGTAAACAGTGAGTTAGTTGTTACCACAGATGACCATTTTGTTGTGTCAGGTACTGAATTTGTCATCTCTGGGTCTGTTCGAAATAGTTTGACAGCGAACAGGCCAATAGTGTTAGATGTAAAGCTTTTGATTTTAAAAGGTTGAACCTTAGTAGCTGGTTCCATGAAGTTTTAGGTGGTTATCAGCCTGTCCCCACATGTAGTTTAATAGAAGTAGTTCTTGTAACTAGACAGTGGATCTCATAAACTGCTGTTGCTGCACTAGAACAGAGAAACCTTCATGGCAGCAAGGTTTAGTGAAAAGACAAAGCAACCCTAACTGCTCTGTTGTCTACCCTTGATGTTTTTCTTGGACAGGCTAAAGCAGTTATGTTTTCTGTATGGTTAAAAAAAGTGCTTCTATACAGAAAGTGTTGTGACACCAATTATGAATGTTGTTTATTTTCAGTAATTTACCTCTGACTTACTTGGTGTCGTAATACTTTGATTTTTATCTCAGGGGTTGTCTGCAAACCAAAACTGACATGTTCTGTGTTTGGCACTGTTTACAGAATGCTTTGTATTGTTTTTCCTGTCTTCACTGTGTGGTTAAATGTTCATTCAATATTAGTCTCCATGAACTTCCCTTTGAAAGAGCCTGTAAGTAGTAGAGTCTATGAAGTGCTTCTTGAAGCAGCAGCGAATTGGGGTATCTGCTCTGTATTGGGGGAGGGTGGGAGGGAGAAAAGAACTTGCTATTTTCTTACATTTAGCTGTGCTAAACTGTACATAAATGTGAGGTAAGACCATAGGAAATTCACTTTATGCATGAGAAAGTACTGCAGTAAATATTTCCCTTTGCTTATTGTTCGTGTACAGTTCATCTTTTTCTATTTGTAGAAGAATTTAATGCAATTTTGTTGTCATCTGCTGAAACTGAAGAATTCTAATTTCATGTGATCTTATGGATAAGGTAAAATGCAGATTTCTTTCTTTATGTCTTTGCCCCCACCCCACTTCTCCAGCAGTATTAAATGGCTGAGTGGCTGCACTTTATCAGTGTGCTAACTTTTGGTCAGTAGAGACCTTTCTGTGTACAGTCTGCCCTGTCAGACATGGGAAAATGTGCTGTATCTTAGCATGCAAATCAGCTGTATGTTTTACTGGGGTATCTTAGCTATGGTTTCCTCTAGACAAGCGGGTGATGATAATGGTATGTTCTGCCTACGCATCAGATGCTGAGTATTACAGGCTTTTCTAATATCACTATGATTGTTTTGTGCAGTCTCTGTTGTTACTTTGCTCAAGACTATATAATCTTAAGTTTTGAAGGACTCTTAACTATACCTCAGTCAACTAGTTAGTACTCTAATGCCCATTAAAATGAAAGTCATATACTTATTATTCACTTAGCAGCAAATGTATTTCTGTTTTTTTTTTCCAGAAATTGCCATTAACCTTTCAGGAAAGCAGACATTTTTTGGTGGATTTCAATAAAACAGAAATGCTGCTTATGCTTTGCAGTTTTAGGAGAACTTTCCCTCAGCCCCATGCTTGTGCACTGTATCTTAACCTATATTTTTCTAAATGGTTTTTAAAAAAAGCCTAATGAAAACCAAACTGGTCTCAGTGCTTTGCAATTTTAGCTTTCAGTCTGTGCTCAGCAAAACATGCACAAGATTTTTTTGTTGAGTGTATATAGAACATGTTATTGACTTATCTGGGAGTTCTAATATTGCTAAAGCTTAAACCACGCATGAAACTTAATGCAGCTCACTTTTCTCTTTGGGGGACAGTCTCAAAAATGCTGATTGATTTTTCAGACCTGTAGTTCTTTTTACAGAAAATATTTCCCTTTGTGACTTTCTCATATTAGTCTGCTGAAGTTAAGAGAATTACGTGGATCATTTTCACAAGTGAATAAAGAAGTATTGAATGTACATATCACATTAAAATATTGTGAAAGCATAATGATTTGAAAGTCCATCAATAATCTGTAAAATGCATAAATGTGTTATTTGTGAAAATGCATCTGTTGTTGGGTTACCTGTTAATGTAACAGAATTTTTGCAATGTTAAACTTGCTAAGGATTGGTCTGTAGGTAATAATAGGTCTTTTTTCTCCTCTGTTCATGGAACTGCTTATACCATTCTCACTCTTATAAATAAAACTTGTATTTCTTTCTTCCAAAAAAAGCAGGATTTACATTGATTTTTCTTGTTTCTGGTGAATTTAACTATTTCAGTGCATTCCTATGGCCTTACGAACATTTTTGCAAATAAAACTTCGATTACCATTATTTTAATGCTATATAGCTACTAAATTCAGAATAAAAAGTATAGTCCTTGAGAAAATGCTTAATTTTGAAATAGAAGTGTTCTGCTGTGTGTGTTTAAGCACATTTTACCTCTGGTATAAAGGTGTAATGTGAAAAGCTCCTGCAGATAAAAGTGAACTTGTCATGTGGTTAACTTGTAAACCTAATCATTAAATGTGTATTGATGTATATAGATAAAAAACAAACCCAGCTCCTAAGAAAACCTTCATAGTCCAATAGTTTTATTATTTCATGTGAACTTTTTTACAATGTGTGTCTCAAATAAAAGTTACATAATGAAAAGCATTTTGGAGTATTTTGTATGAAATATTCCACGTAGTTTTTATACAGTTGGCATTTCCACTCTACTTTTTATATGTTTATTGTGGAAAGGTGTCCTGCTGGGTTGTATTTGTAAAGCTTAGTTTAGCTAGTGATGAACCACAAGGGTTTTTGTCTGTCTTTGCTTGTTCCTAAACTTCACTGTTCTTCTTTAGAGTTGTCCAGAAAAATCCTTTATTTCTGTAGTGATTGCTTAAATCTAAGTATATTATTTTGATGACCTTCAGTTTCCTAGGAAACCGTTTTTCCAGACATTTAGTGTCATGAAATGCCCTTTTAAAGTAACTTTTAAGCAATGCCTGCAAAGTAACATGAGACACAATTTCCAATTTGATTGAGAATCATCTACTGACTTAAGCTGTTAACATTCTTGGGTTTTTTTGTTGCTTTAAATCAGCATTATGTGAAAGGTATGACTCTGAAATAACCTGGAGCACAAATATTGTTTGTCCAGTGTCCTTCAACTGAGGAACAAATCCCAAATTGAGGGATTTGGCTGTTATATTACCAATAGTTTCTGCCTTCCAAATTATTGTGATTTGGCAGTAGCTCATAACTGGTACAAAAAGTAGCAAACTTAAGGAGAGAAGGGTTTTATCTACCCAAGACAAAAGCAAGTTAATAGTTGAGACATCTTAAGAAATAAATGGGACACTCAGGGATGACAGATAGCTTCTAAAGTGTGTTTTCCATGTTTTCCCCTCATCAGCTGTATTTAGCTGAAAGGATGCATTGTCTCTGCCGTTAGCAACACAAAGCTAGAGATCCGTCCTTGTTACACCTTACTATTTCTTGATTCTGGTTTGCTTTTGTTGTGCTTGTTTTCAGACTTCTGGCAGACAAATTTGCTGCTTTAGGAGCAGCTGTTAAATCATTATCTTACATATCCTCTAGATCTGAATTGGGTTTAGATGCTCAGCAGTCCTTAAGTCCTCACAGTGGTTAGTGACATTTTAAGTACATTTGCATTCTGCATTTGTTAAAAGGAAATAGCAGACATACCTACACTACATAAAAATGTTGATTTATTACAGCTTCTGTCTGAATCTATTTTTGGTTGCAGACTAGCAATTATGATACAAATACTGCCCACTTGTAGATCAGAGGCAAGTTGTTGGAACATGTGTAGAATGTATCCTGTTTTTATAATCTGGTAAACTGCCTTTTTCATAAATTACTCTTTTTCCAACTTGGTTGGCCAGTGGCTCTTAAGAATTCTTGAACTTCTTGATTTTTGAGAATTCTTGAATTCTTGATTCAAAGTCATCAATATAAAAAGATTTCACAATAATTTTTCTTTAGAAAGATTCCAGTCTTCAAGACATGAGATACGTTAATGAAGCTTTTATGTTGCATAATGTTCTCACCATCTGGAGGTTTAAAGAAAGGGCATGGCATGGAATGCAAAACATATTGAAAACTTGTGCTCTTGTATGTGTTGTAGTTGCTTCAAAAAAATTTTACTGTCTTCAGCAGAGCACATCAGCAAGAAGCTGCTGGTGTGAGCAAATTCTGCACAAATTCTCAGCACGTAGTTGGTACTTACTGTTAGTTCAGTTTGTGAAATAAAGTTGTAAGTTATGAGCAGGATATGAGCATTTTCCCCATCTGAGGAATTAACAGGTTTAATGAATTGTGGAAAGTGTGTGTAACTTAAACTGTACTACTGAATATATTGTACTGCCTCCAGAGTGACCAAGAACTCTGTGAACATCCACTAAGTCCTGAGAATTTCACCCTAGTTAATCTTAAATAGCTTCCTTGAGTAGGTGGCTGAGGAGCCTTACTGCAGTTGTGACATTTCTGCCTCTGCCACCCCTCCAGAGGCGTGTCCATGGCATACAGCTCTGTGTCCCAGGGCCTCCTGTTGGTTCTGGGCTCTCAGATCTCTGAACTTGCTTCCAAACAGGATTTGATTTCTCAGGGAAATGCTACCATTGTGCTCATTGACCTTTCTGCCTTGGTTTAACACCTTTGTAGAACAGCATGAGGGGATGATGCTCCTGAGGCGCTTCCTCTGGGACAGGAGCTGGCAGGGCGCAGCGCTGACGCCCTTCTCCGCTGCATCCTCTCTTTCAGTGCTGCCTCACCCACAGACACATTTTTGTATGCAGTGGAGAAGTGCAGACTTCTCTTACCCAACTCACTACAAGTGAAGTGCAAATTGTATATAACTTTTTTTTTTTCTTGTTTAAAAAAAGGTGAATGTTTAGTTCATTTTTATGCTGTTTGTAAATCTGTACTGCTACTTTTACTTACTTTTTCTTTCTTTCTTTTTTTTTTTTTCCTTTTTTTTTTCTTCCAGGCAACATAGGAACTAACTAGCTCTGGTCTGTATTCTAGATGAAGGACAGAATTTCTTCAACAAGGCTGAACAACTTCCGTCCCTGTCTTAATGCTGCCAAATGCTTCTTCTGAGCTTCCTCACCCAACCTGCAATGACTTTGTAACCCTCACACTTGTGCACTGAACCAATAAAACACAGGCAAAAGGCAACCACATGTGTCTTACGTAATGTTTATGTGTAATTTTCCAGAATAGCACTGGTAGATGTACTTGAAACTAGGAAATGGCTGAGCAGCGCCTTGTCCCAGCTGTGAGGAGGGACCGGCCTTTCAAACCAGGTCTTGATTAATTAATTGAGTTCTGCTGCTTAGGCAGACAGGGCGGTGTTACTCTGCCACTGCTTCGTTTGCTTGAAGGGAGGGCAGGGACAAGCCCAGTGCTCCACGAGGCAGGGCTGGAGCCCTTCTCTTTCCTTGTCTCCCGCGTAGGAGCGGCGAGACCCCTCTGCCCGTCCCGCTGAGGGGACCGGCGGCGAGACCCCTCTGCCCGCCCCGGTGAGGGGGTCGGCGGCGAGACCCCTCTGCCCGTCCCGCTGAGGGGATCAGCGGCGAACCCTCGCTGCCCGCCCCGGTGAGGTGACCGGCGGCGAGACCCCTCTGCCCGTCCCGCTGAGGGGACCGGCGGCGAACCCTCGCTGCCCGTCCCGCTGAGG
>WBNO01029044.1:0-12209 GCA_013400575.1 Peucedramus taeniatus | reverse complement strand
CAGCCGCACGCCCCGGGCAGGCGCGGCAGGAGGGCGGCGGCCCCGCTCGGGACAGAGCGCGGGGACCGCCCGGACTCTCCGCGGAGGGGGATGGAGACGGCTCCGAGATGCGCTGAGACGGCGAAGGCACTTCCCGCCCGCCCCGGCCTCTCCTCCGCGATAATAGAAAACTTAGGAGTCGTAATTTAAAAATTTAACTCTGCTAGTTAACCCTTGAACTTTCTTTCATAGGGAGGGCCACCTTTTGGAAAGAAAGATAATTTAAAACAAAGTTTATATTTCATTTATCTCTGAGGCTGTAATTTCAACGTGCCCCACTTTTTAGGGTGAGACACCCTAAGAATTTAGAGTGGTGTGGTTTGCTAGAGACCTAACTTTTCCAGCACAGCAAGAAGCTCTTCTTTGTTATTTATTAAATACACATGGAAAACGAAGAACAAAAGAGGAAACTGGTGAAAATTGTCTGCGCCACCTCTTTCACTCTTTCAGTTTTTGTGTAGCAATTCCGAAAGGAAAAGCCCTCCTCGATAGTCCTCCAGAAGGCACATGACCTCGAGGTGAGAAAAAGGTTATTAAGGTTTTGTTCAATATATTCCTTCAACAAAACCATAGAGAAATAATAGTATAAAACCTAGCAAATATTTTGCTTTTGTCTATATTTTTCCAGTAGATGGATTCCTGGGATATTTAGTAAGACCTATGCAATCCGTGCAGAAGCAGCTAAAGTTTAGTTCTGTAAAAATAGCTTAGAAACGTTCTGTACTGGCAGCCTCTAGGCAATCTGCTGGAAAACTGAACCAGGGAACATAAATGCATAGGATCATGGTGCCTGTGCAAATATGAGGTGTGATTATTAATTGAAGAGAAGGGGCTGCTATTTGAATTTATCAGTGAAAAAATCAGCATCCAAAGTGGCTCAATTTTTATTCCTAAGTGTTGACAGCTGTGTGTGTTACTAACTGATAGAAGCCTCTTTAGTAAGCTACTGTTGCCATTGCTTAAAAACCAATTGGTGTTTTTGGGAAAATACTTGGGTCAGTAGTATATAACTATTAAATTTATATTGGATGTACCTCCAAAAATGTTTTAACATACTGAAGACCACAGGTACCTAGTTTGGTAGAAAAATAATCTCTCAGTATAACACTTGACTTTCAAATCCTTGTTCCATATTAGGTGTTCTGGCATTCATGCTTATTTTTACATTTACTTTTGCAATTGTTTCCAAACTTGACTGTATGGTGTTGAGAGGAAGTAAAAGAAGTGACAGTTTTTCTGACTTTCTCATGTGTGAGTCACTAGATGGTGCCATTTCACTTCTCTTAAATCAGAAACTATCTTACATATTCTTTTTAGTAACAGTTGTTGGTTGTGTTTTTAAAAGAAAACAATTTATCTTCTGAGTTCTTTTTTTTTTTAACTATTGGGGTTTTTTTCCTGAGTTTATGCAATGTAGATGTTTTGAGTGAATCAAACTAATATATTAATGGAAATGTGCAACATTTTAAAGTTCTGTTCTTTTAAATTGTCATCAACTTCCAGCTTTATGTTCAGTTACATGTTTTACTGATCTAACAACAAGACCAGGCTTGACAAAAATACACATTTTAAATGTAGAATTGTTGGAGGGTTTTAAGTATCTGCAGCTAATGTGAATTATGATTCAGCTACTACTTCAGTTGAGGCATACTGGTTTTCATCCACTGACAACTGCTCTGCATTTCTCTGTGTCCTGAGATCCGAAAAAAGCAGAGTTAACAGTGGCTCATTTATATCTCTTGCTGTAGTTCTGGGATATAACAGAAACCACTTTGTGCAGTTTCATGTAACAGGCTTAAAGTTGTATGGGGAACTGTTGTTCCATAATTTCACATTGAAAAGGTATGTCACACAATTATGTGCTGACTGACAGGTACAAGTGATGGATATTATTTTCAAGTTTAACCACTAAATTTTCAGTTTAGCTATCAGAAATGGAGAGGCTTCCAAAACAATTTTTTGCAAAATGGTTTGGACACCTTTTTTGTGAGAATGGCCAAGCAGAACCTTACATTCACAGGAATGCTTGCTATTAATAAGATTACTTATTTTGAAAAAAGCTAATATTGGGTTTTCTGGCCAGCAGTTTTTTCTCACTGAGAAATGATGTTATAAAACTGTAGCTGCCATATTGTGGTAGAAAGTGTTTTACAATTGGACAAGGTGCAGTGAGTTAGGGTCACTATGGAGCAACTTTATCAGTTTGAGAATGTCAGGAAACTTAACCCACAAACACCAAAGGTTTATGTCCAAAAAGGAGACAGAAGACTCCAAAGAGGGCTCCTGTAACTTTGTTTGAATAAAGGGAGAGGTCATGGGGCATTCCCCATGGGGTCTCTCATAATTTTTAGGGGACAGAGCCTCCTTTTAGTCCTAATATCCTGGCCACATTTTCCCTCTCTCTTTCTCCATTAGCTGAGCTACTTGAGAGGTACAGACTCCCTGAAATCCCTAATACTTCAAACCCCCTTCTAATGTATATCTCCCACCCCATTTTTCTTTTTCCTTTTGTCTCTGTTCTTTTTCTCTAAATCTGGAGGTTTAGTGCAGGAATCCGTGGTTCTCTGGGCTTTGTATGGGTCTGGTCTGGCTGGAGCCCAAGCCCACAGGGACCTGCATGGACTGAAGGTAAAAGACAGAAGCGCTCTCCCCCACGTGGGAGTGAGGATCCTGTTCATTGGCTTGGGATGGGACACTGCTGGCCACAGCCACCACCCAGGCAGGGAAGAGGCTGAACCCTTATCTGGAGTGGGGTTTTGTACCCCAGGGATGGGGGCGGGGAGAGAGGACTGTGGGCAATGGGATAACATTGGGGTGGGCGTGGGGAGGGGGATCCATGGGGCACCAGCTGTGTAGAAAGGAGTGCAGGGGGAGACACCATGTCATCACATGAAAGGGGGAATAATCTACATGACATACCATACTCAGTAACATTTTCCCAATGCCTAATACAAAGACCACAACTAAATAAACTATTTAGTGCAATACAACAGTTTAGCACAGTCTTGAGTGAGTAACAGTGTGTGTCAATTAGTGGAATTCCTATGGAATTTATGGTTCCAGTCATTGCTTCTTTCACCTCTCTGTATCTGGCCATATCTACCAACAGGCCCACAGTTTGTTTGTAAAGACATTTCCTTCTCATTCCTTTCAATCCCTCCTCTTCTTATTTTCTCAATAATTGTCTTTACAAACCTTATGTATCATTGACTTAACTTTCTGTTCTTGGGTCCTTTTTGGTTTTGCAATTTTTTGCAGTGACATTATTTTCTGTCCTTTTGTAGCCATTTCTGGATCTGTAGGCATGGCTACTACCCGCATCCCTTTGATCACATATTGAATAAGTTGCACTAAGCAAGGGATCATACATGGTAAAAAGATGGGAGTTGCTACAACACATAAGAGGAAAAAAAGCATTCCTTCAACCCACCATGAAAACATGTCCCATTTCCATCCTTTCCATGTTTGGACTGCTACATGAGCTAACTTTCTTATTCCCTTTGCTATTTGTTTTACCACTTTTCCATTGTCATCTATTTGCAAATGGCAGTTTGAGTCATTTAATTTGCCCTTCTTCTGCTAATAGATAATCTAATACCATCTGATGTTGAAATATTGCATTCCTCATCTGAGTGGATTGGTCAGCAAGACAGTCAAGGGCTGTAGCTGGCAGGTTGGTTATTATTTCAAAGACAGCTTGTAAACTAATTATCAGATTTAAATTATAAATGGGTTCTCTGGCACCTGATATTAATTCATTAGGACTCCATGTAGCTGGTCTGTGGTGTTGTATAATTTGTTCAGGTGGCCATTCATCTTTTCACCACTTCTGGGTGCTCCCTCCAGCCAGGGCTGCATCAATTGACCACTTTTCTCTAATTAGATCATCATATATCTTGATTGCTAACTGATTTCCCTGAAGCTGTGATAGCAGAAAGAACAACTGTCTAATATACCCTATCCCTGACCAGTTTGGAGGTAACCTGTGATAGGCATGTTGGCCACAAATCCAGTAATGCCCAACCTCCCAGGCATGGATTGTTCTTAATTACCTCTGGGAGAACATGCAAACTACCTCAACATTCTCCCAAGGGATTATGTGGAGATATCTCAGGGTCATCATCCCTTTTCCCAGGACCCCTTCCTGGCTTTAACTCTGCACTGGCCCCTTCTGTGTAGGAGCAAATGTTGCACCCTGCATTACTGGAAGTGGTATGCAACCTTTGCTTGGTTAGTTCCTGAATGAGAATGGCAATGGGTTTTTTTTCATGGGAAGGAAAAGCACATAGCCCTGCTGTTGGAGGTGCAGATAAGAAGCTGCCTAGTGGAGGTCAAGGGAGGTCACCACTTTCTGTCCTGGCATATTTGGTGTGGAAGCACTTGCCTCAATTTGTACAGTGATGGAGTCGGTATCCATCTTTGGAAGGTGGTCTCCTGATAGATTCAATTTGGCATGTGGGATCCACATCTCAGAGGTGGCCTTCTCGAAATTCTCATAGCACACATCTTTCAGACAAGGTAAGCAGCTATGCTGAGGCTTGGTGTGCAGCTGATCACTGGGCAAGTAATGCCCAGTAATGGTGTTCTGTCACCTTTTGTATGGGGTCAGTCCCCAGATGTTTGTATTTTGGAGAAGAAGATGCCATTTCTTTTGAGATGGGCTTGTAGTTTCTCTGGCAAAGAAAGTTCAGATGTGCACATTGGGTACTCTTACTGAATATAAAGGCTTTTTCCAATAGGCAGCTCTCTGGGCTATAGCTGTTCAAGTGGGAATAGAAACGCCAAATTGCTGAGCTTTTTGTCCTGGTAATTTTAGTGTGTGAGCAGTCCCTGGTGCTGTTCTGTTTGGATCCTGACTCTGTGAGACTGAAGGCTTAAGATGGTACCTAGAGCTGTGAAGGAAAGTGCAGATAGCAGGATGTGTGCTGGTAGTTTGATTGGTGTAGTTGAAGTTGTAGGCAGCAAGAGCTTTCTCAGCTGGCATCTTTGTGAGCTCTGGTTTTGACAGATGTTTTCAAGCTTGTGCACAGACTCTGTGAGATTGAAAAGATTAAAGGAGTTTGTGCTGTCATTTAAATGTGGTGAGGAGAAGGATTTGCACTTGGAAGTGGAAGATCAGTGAAACCTTTTTGTCCTGAGTGGATGATTTGAGAGCCAGAGACGGTTGCCACTTGGCTCTGCTCTCAGGGTGGTTTTGAGCTGGGCTCGGTGCATTTCCTTCTTTTGCAAGTCGACACCACCATCGTGTGGTTGTTTTCATGAGCGCTGACAGTGCCCAGGAAAAAGCCAAGTGCTTTCCTGGCCCAGCCTCATTTGTATGGGAGCAGTTCGTGGAAGAGCTCCGCTGTGGATCCTGGCCCTTGGGCACTGACAGAATGTGATCCTGCATGTACCGGCGAACGAAGAGGAATCGTTTCATTGTTAGCTGTGCACAGCTTGTAGGTTGCAAAAGAAAAGGCAATTCCAGCACAGCATCTTTCTTTTAGAATGTTTTCTTGTGTGATCAGCTGCTGAACATGCAACTCACACCCACTGAACTGCATCCAGCTCCATGGAGATGTGTGCTTTCCCTCGAGCTCTATGTACCATCTTACCCTCTCACTCTTGCAGATCACAAACCCCTTCCAAACATCCAGCAGCTACTCCCAAAGGAAACGTCCGACAACAAAAAAGCCAGTGCTGGCCTTCATCTTCCCTTTGCAGTCTCTAAGTTAAACAAAACACACTAGTGATTTGTACTTCCCTTCTCAACGATATATATAGCATCATCACATTTTCTCAAGGTGGCAGGGTCCATTGCTAAAGTGAAGCATTTCCAGATGCACTTCAGACTGAGAAATGTGCCAGGAGGCAAAGCATTTGCTGATCTTCCATCTTCCCTGTGAAACCTGATTTTCACAATGCAATCACTTTCAAACACTTTCATTGTTGCCTAATCGAAGCATCTGTATCTGCCAGAGAAGGAAGTGTCAGGACAAAAGGCTTTACTAAATCACCCACTTTTCCTAGCAGCCTCTAAAGTGCACACAACATGCTGGGACTGTGCACCTTGCATCTAACATGTACAAACTGAACATTTCTGGGTCAGTGCTAGACAGAAATGTGAGGGGCAAACTGTCTGGCACTGGGCTTTGGGCCTTGAAGCTGCCAAAGCTGGGCTTTGCAGAGAGCTCGGGGCGGGGCATGGCCCATTCCCAGCGTGTGCTTGACTAAAAGACCTGGGACCAATCTTTCTCCTAATCTGTTTGCTGCTGTGACCATTTACAGGTTGATCCAGGATCAGGGCCAGGCAGATATTCCCAAGGGACACTGTACTGGCTAGTGGTGGCTGGGTGTTAGGAGTGGAGGTGACACGGAATGCTGCAGGGTGGTCTCTGTGGGAAACAGGTAAGGGGCTGCCCTGTGCTGCACACAGATGGTTCCATCTCCATGTCAGACTTCTGAGCTATCAGCAGTTTGTGGCTTCCATGAAAACGTAATGCAGAGAGGGTAGACAGTGCCAGACAGAGAGAGGAGGAAAGAAAGAAGGGTCAGGAAGAGCACAGAGAAAATTTGTAATTTTGAATTAAAAATTCAAAGCCATGCAGCTTTGGTTACAAGAATGTTGAGTGAAGCAGACAAGCTGATCCTGGATAAGAGCAAGGAAAGGCTGTGTTTAATGTTTGTTTGGGTTTTTCTTGTTACTATGTGAACGTTTTTCAATGGGCCAAACATTAATTTCCCCAAGTTGAGTCTGCTTTGCCAACAATAGTTTTTGCTATTGTTGGAAGAATTCTCATTTTCTATGCTTCTCATTCACAGAAGGTGGAGCAGGGGTGAGCAACTGGGTGGGCAGTTGGCTGTGCTTACCCCACCACAGGTATGGACTCACAAATGCACCTCACCAGCATCCCCTAAAGCACCACCAGCACCCACATAAATAAGGGAGACTGACTGATCCTTTTCTTCTCTTGCTGCTCAGGTCTGGAGATTGGTACTGGGCACCCAGATCCATCTCTCCCACACACCCACCATAGGTCTGTACAGTCAGCAGCAGCTCAGTCCTGATCTGTCCAGGGTCCTGCTCCACACCTTGACACTCCCTGGTGCTGGTCTCCTCTAGTCAGTGTCTATCACAGCTTGGGTTTTCCAGCCAGTATCTTACCCACAGAAACACCCATACTCTGTGGCAGCTTGGAATGCACATAAAGTAGGAGCCAGCCTGTGCCTGGAACTGGGTGAAATGTGAACTGGAGGAGCAGACAGGACAGGTGCACACAGCGGCGTTGGTGGTATAGTGGTGAGCATAGCTGCCTTCCAAGCAGTTGACCCGGGTTCGATTCCCGGCCAACGCACTCCAGCTTTTATTGTCTCACCTGCTCCCGAAGAGCAGCACGGAGGCCACGGGCTGTGCTGCTCCTGTTACCCTGGAGGAGCAAGCACAGCTTCCAGCCGGGTCCTCTGCTCCCTGCCATGATGCGCTCTGTTTCGAGGGACAAGTTCCCAGGGATTCAGATGAAGGTGATGAAAAATGTTAATACAGCATCAGCTTTGGGGCCTGTAGCACACTGTGCTTTCACCAGTACGTTTTCCCAGCTGAGGAGGCTCTGGGCTGGGCTCCTCACTGTTGATACAGGAGCCACATGAGAGGGATCTTCAGGGTTGCTGCTGCAGCTGGTTGCATCTGGCAAGAGAAGCATGCTGCTGTGGCATGGTAATGATGAAAACTAAAAATGCCCAGGTGGGGATGAAGGCATGAACTGCACTTCATGAGGCCAGTTATGCAATTTGGGAGTATAGTGGGAGGAGGCCTGTTCTTTATAAAATGTCTCGGTGTAACATTGGGGTGAAATTGCTCTCCATCCTCCACCTTTTCCATATCTGCAGTGCCAGCTTTAACAAATGACAAGTGCTTTGTCATTCCCCTTCAGAGAGGACGCTGGTACGTTCAATGTCTGTGTTCATAACACACAGTCATTTCATATGTAGGACTCTTTCTTGAAAACAAACTGTGGGAAGTTCATTTGGAATGACCTGGTTGACAATCATGACTGCATGTCTCAGACACCCTGTGTCACCAACCCATATGTAGGGCTGCTGTTCTTGTTGGGATACTCCCTCACCTTCCTAGGGACCAAGGTGAGGCTGACCAGCCTGTAGTTCTCTGGAGCCTCTTATCCTTTTCTAAGACAGGAGTCTTTTGCTCCATTTTAGTCCTCAGACATCTCTCCCAGTCACCCTGATCATTCAAAGTATTGAAAATGGCCTGACAATGACATCAGCCTGTGCTGTCAGCACTCATGGGTTCATGGACAGGGAGATTGGAACTAGATAATCTTTAAGGTCCTTTCCAATCCAAACCATTTCATGCTTCTATAATTCTTTGATTCTATAAGTTACATATGTGTTATTCCCTGACCTGACCTTCTTTCACCAAGGATGCACCATCCTTACCCCAGAGTCCCTCTGATCTCTCGGGCCTGGGATTCCTGAAGCCTGGTTTGCTGATGAAGACCAAGGCAAAGGAGTCATTCTGTGTATCACCTTTTCCATGTCCTGCATCACCAAGTTCTGCAGCTCATTCACCAATGAGTTGTGTGTACCTTTTGTCATGTGGGTACTTACAGAAACCCTCCTTGTTGTCTTTGACATCCATGACCAGACACAATTCCATTTCAGCTTTGGCTATCATAACTGCATTTCTGCAGGCTCAGACAGAGCATGAAGATTCGAAAAGTAATAATTCTTAATTAGCTTATGCACTTTTGTCCTGTAAACTGCCAGTCAGATGCTTTAGGGAATATATCTGTATGGCCAATCAAAACATTTCCACCCACAGCCAGGCGTGCTCATACACGCACCACACCCTGCAGGAATTCTCTGAAGAGACAAGCAGAGGCCAGGAGCCCTGGAGGATCAGGGGAGGATGATGGAGCAATGGTTCACAGCTATTGCAAAAAAAAACCTCAAACCATCTCAATATGAAACTGCAGGTGTTCATTGTTTTATTTTGACAAAAGAGCAAAAACTAGAACAACCAGTTGTACTTACAGAAATGCAGAACTAGAGCAAGGCAGAACCAATTTTAGCATTATGCTCACATAGCTTGTGTATTTATGAGGGTGGAAGCTTGCCAGGCCCAGCAGCATGACAGGCTGCATGGGTTGAGCACGTGCATGTCCAACCACACGGCTGCAGCCCCGGACCTGTCAGGTACAGGAGCTGAATCCTGAAAGTGGACCATTCCCCAAAGGAACTGGAGGCCTGGAGACAGCCCCCACTGGAGCAGGTTTATCCTGAAGGACTACTGCCCCAAGAGGATGTACACTGGAGCAAAAAAGGGAGGAGGAATAAACAGCAAAGGCAAACTGTTATGAACTGAACACAACCCCCCACTGGGCATTAAAAGGAGGAGATAAAAGTTTCAGGAATGAATCATAGAATCCTTTAGATTTCAAAGAACCTTTAAGATCTTCAAGTCCAACCATTCCTCCAGCATTGTCAAGGTCACCAGTAAGTCATGTCCCCAGGTGTCACATCCACACATCTTTCAAATCCCTCCAGGGATGGCGACTGCCCTGTGTGGCCTGTGCCAGTGCATGACAGCTCTTTCAGTGAGGAATTTTTTGCTAATATCCAACCTAAACCTCCCCTGGCACAACCTGAGGCCAGTTGCTCTTCTCCTGTTGCTTGATGCTTAGGTGCAGTGCCTGACCCCCACCTGGATACAGTAGCATATCAGGGAGTTGTGGAGACTAAGAAGGTCCCCTCTGAGACTCCTTTTCTCCAGGCTGAGCCTCCCTTAAATGTTTCTGGTGCTCCAGACCCTCCCACAGCTCCATCCACTTCCCTGGACATGTTCCAGCTCCTCAATGTCTCTCTTGTCAGGAGGGGCCAAAATCTGACCCCAGGATTGGAGGTGTGGCCTCACCAGTGCCCAGTACACAGGGACACTCACTGTCCTGGTCCTGCTGGATACTCTATGGCTGGTACAGACCAGGGGCCATTGGCCTTCTTGCCTACCTGGATACACCTGGGTTCAATGTTCATCTGTTGTCAGCCAGCATCCCCAAGTCCACCATCCCCTCCAGACACTTTCCAGCCACTCTACCCCAGCCTGGAATGTTCCAGGGACTTGTGACATAAGCATGGGACTCAGCAATTCACATTGTTGAGCCTCAAACCATTGGCCTCTGCCCATTGACCCAGCCTGCTCAGATCCCTCTGCAGAGTCTTCCTGTCCTTCCTCATCAGATCCATGCTCCTTTCAATTTTGTCTGCAAATTTACTGAAGGTGAACCCAATCTCCTTGTCCAGATCTTCAATAAAATTACCATTAAATGGAACCCATGAAAAAATGGAAGGTAGGGGGAAGGTGATGTAGTTTTAGTTTTGTTTCTTACCGTCCAATCTATTTTGGTTGGCAAGGAAGTTAATTTTTCCCCAAATCACTCTGGTTTGCCCACATGGTAATCAGTCAATGATCTCCCTGTCTTTATGTTGACCCATGAGATTTTTCATCTAATTTTCTCCCCCTGTCCTGTCCTCCTGAGGAGCTGGAATGAGAAAGAGCTGGGTGAGAGCCTGGCAGCCAGTCCACCAGACATTTGCACCCACAGGAATGAGAGAGTTTATACAAATGAGAGAATTCACACACCTCTCCTTCCTGNATACAAGGACATACAGAGACAGACAGACAGACAGACAGTCAGGCACACAGAGTCTCGTCTAGATAGTTCTCAGTTCATTTCTGTTTTGATTGCTTGGCTTTGTTGGGCTTTGTTGTTGCTTGTTTGATCTTGTTGAGCCTGAACTGTGGTGTAAGTGGTCGAGTGCATGTTGCCAAGGAAGTTTGTTGTGCTTTCCTTTAATATGAAAGGTGTCATTTGCTGATAGCCTTGGGAGTGATATTTTGGAAGCAATCTCAAGCAATCTCGTTTGTACCAGGAGGCTTGGCGCAAAGTGCCTGGGTGTGGGTGTGGTGGCACAGGGTATGTGATGAGCAGGGCCAGGGAGGGCTGGAGCAGGTAGTTGTGGCCGAGTGGTGAAGGCGATGGACTAGAAATCCATTGGGGTTTCCCCGCGCAGGTTCGAATCCTGCCAACTACGGGCACGCGCCCCTTTTGGGCTGCGGGCAGCTGACCCCGCCGCACAGGCAGGTGCCCCACAGGTGGGTGCCACGGGCAACAGCTGGAGCTGCCCGAGGGCTCCTGCACTTGCAGCCCTGGCTGTTCCCGCAGAGGAGCTGCTGGCAGCCTTGCCTGCCCCCTTGAAGGGCCTTCAGCGGGGCAAGAGAACCCCTGAGGGGCACATTGTAAGGGCGGGAGACAAAAGCCCATTGCTGCTGCAAGGTGTGTGCCCTGCAGCCCAGCCACTTGCTGTGGGGGAAGCACCGCAAGAGATAAGAAGCTCAGAGACCTTGCCAGCAGCAATGAAGAAGGAGAGGGGAAATGCTGATGGCACCTGCATGAGCACCAAGTGTGAAAGGCAAGAGCCCTCAGACTGACAACCTGCTTGGCAACACGTGCCAAGAACTCGGAGCTTTTGATTTTACTTCAGAGTAACCACGGGCAGCATTGAGCTGAGGCAGCAGAATTTGCACAGCTAAAAAGAGGAGAATTCTTTCTGTTGGCGCTTCCAAGCAAAGGGGACGCGTGTCCCTTCTTGGGCAGCAAAGATCTGAACGTTCGGGCAGGTGCAGTCCCTCAGTGTGCTGGGAGCACAGCTGTATTTCCGGGCATGGGTGCAGCGGTCAGGATGTGGCTGGATTTCAGGTGCCCTGATCCCTGGGAAGGCCCAAGGCTGCAGCCTGCCTCCAGGGGTGCCTTGAGCACGTGCAGCGTCAGCGTGGGTGTCAAAGGGCAAGTGGGCGTGCGGGGCTGTGTGCGGGAGGCGTGGGAGAAGGGCAAGGGCAGGCGCAGGAGCTGTGGAGCGCAGAGCGAAGGGAGATGAATGAGTGAGGGAATTTATTTAGTGGGGTGGGGGAGGCCTGACAGAGAGGAAGGGAGGGAGCGAGGGCCAGCAGTGCCCAGCAGCATGAGGCTGCGGTGAGGGCTATGGCAGGCAGGCCTGATGAGGAGCAGAGTGGCGCAGCGGGAGCGTGCTGGGCCCATAACCCAGAGGTCGATGGATCGAAACCATCCTCTGCTATATTGGTTTTGTTCTGTTTTGTCGGGCGGCGGAGCCGCTGC
>WBNO01029043.1:3126-19565 GCA_013400575.1 Peucedramus taeniatus | reverse complement strand
TTTTTTTGTGTTTCTGATTCCCACATTTTTATATGCATATGTATCTTTTAGTATCATGGTCACATACTTCATTTTCCTTCAGATCCCAAAATCATCAGTGCTCAGAATAGCCAATGAACAACTGATCAATATTCTTTTTCATCTCTTTTATTCAGTATTAAACTCAGACAACATTGATCTTTTGGGAATCAAGAATAAAACTCATATGCAAATTTTGCAGAGAAGATTTAACTATAAAGCCCAGTGAATTTTAGCTTTCTCTTGTCTCCTTTTCCTTTCCCCTTTTCCTTCATCTTCTGCCTGACCTCAGACCCATTTCCCCTCCTCTGAGGTCCTCTGTTTGTTCCACTCCAATGAACCTCTCTCCCTTGCAGGTTACCCAATGCGTAGCAGCACAAATCTACAAACAGCAAAACAAAAACAAAACTCTGGCTAAGAGCACAGACACTCCCTCAGCCAGCTTGACTTTCAGCCGCCAGGGCAGCAGGCACGGAGGCAGAGGGGTGAGAACAGAGAGCTGAGGACGGTGTCAGAGCAGGACTTGGGCAACCCAGGGTGAGACTGGCTTGAACTGGTGTTGAATAACACTCTAAGTGACACAGAATTCTCAACTTCCATGGCCTGGGGCTGTGACATTAATCCATACAGAAAGGAAGTGGAAAAATGCTCTTTTGCTGAGGATAGCAGGCTCCATCCACACCAAAACTTTGTAAACCTTGCTGAAATCTCTCCTTGTCCTGTCTTAACACTGACAGTGGTTTCAATAAGAGAATGGGGGGTGACATGAAACAATTTATTACAACTTGTAAACAAATTTCCATGGGTTTTTTGTTTGTTTGATTTTTGGTTTGTTGTGGTGGTTTGGTTTAGTTTGGGGTTTTTTACATGTATGTAAGGCTTAAAAGTGCCGTAAAGTTCTTGTGCATTCATCAGGCTGTACAGTGCCCTCCACGGAGATTTCCTTGGCTATACACAAGCTCAGAGACCAGCACGTGGCAACTTGGGCTGAGCACAAAGGAAGCCCAGGATGAGTCTGCAAGGTGCTCCATAACAATGGCACTTTTACCTACTATCCAGTGTGTAAGAACTACATGCTCTCTTCTTCAGATTATCCTAATAATGCAACCGTTCTTGTTTTGTATGGTGCAGATCTCTTAAACCTCTATTACACTATATCTGCACGAGCATTCACACAGATGTTTGCTAAAAAATTTCTGCTCCAGCTAAAAAGCATAGAGTACATGATGCACTGAGCAATACATGGACATATATAGACTTCAGGAACAGAAGTGGCATTAAATATATGACAACATGTAGGTGTGAAAATACAGAAACACATGAATAGTTGCACAGACCACACATCTCCACTAGATTCTGCAGACAGCATCAAATAATGCACAGGTATCGAGATGATGAACAGGTGCTGCACTTATTTGTCAGTCAGTAGAGCTGTGGGAGGCAGGAATTAAAGGTGATTTTGAAACAGTAAGAAGAAAGGGAAAGACAAATTCCAGATGGACACAGAGTTGCGCTGCTCTATTGACCCAAGCAGAAAAGGGAACAAGCTGCAAATTACTAGAAAAAAAGTTTTGTAAAAGGAAGTCATGTTATATAGGCATTAGTGTTCTTTCCACACCACAAAGAGCTTAGAGCATATATATACATCAGATTTAAATACTCCTGCAAAGTGTTAGAAAAAATCCTTTACATATGATTATTTACACAAACATAGCCATGAATGAATAAAAAGACTGCACAACTACATGTATCATTAAGCAGAATACTCTATAGATTCTCACATTAACACTTGCATAATTATATATGATACTTCCAAACATTTAAGATTTTTTTTCTCTGCTTCCTTAAAACTCACAAAAAGTAATGAAATTCTCTTTTAAAACTGCAGAGACTGCTACGTGCCTAAGCAAACCATTATTTGCTTGCTCATAATCATCTTTTCCCTGTCTGTTAGAATCACTGATGCATTAATTGCTTATCAAAACCTGAAACAGTCCATGAGTCATTCTGAAGCTAAAATAAATATTAATGAGCCAATTTCAATGAAATTCCTGTCCTCTGCTTCTTAAAGTTGAAATACTATATTTATTACGTCAGAATTAAGTCTTGATACCTAATAAATGGGAAAATATTAAATATACTGCCTAGATCACCATGTTTCAAGGGATCATTGCATTATAGTCTTTTTTGAACAAATTAGTGAACAAAGAGAGAAAGGACTGGTCAATTATAACAGAAATTAGGTGAAAGAGATGTCTAGGTCTGGTGCAGTTGGAGTCAAAAATGAAGTATGTGGGTTTTGAAGCTGGGAAATGCTTCTATACCAGATGATTTTATGGTGGCATTAGTAAACACATGATATTCAAACAAATACACTGCCAACAAATATTACATAAGAAATTTTAGAAATTCATTACATAGAAATTTTAGAAATTCTTTACATTAAATGAAGGATGGGGAAAAGGAAGGCATGGAGCTTTCAGGTGTACCAAAATAAAGCACTTTATTTTGGATTAATATGGAATTTTCATTAAGCAAAAACACTAAGTGGAGGGCTCTTCACCCACTGAATTTTTTACTAAAATTCAGTGAAATATACTATCTTGGACTCTAAAAACTTTCATTTTGAAAGCATGAGTGTCCTGAGAGATTTTTAAGTCTGGGCCGATGACAATTCACTCTTGAAAATCCAAGTCTAAAACTTTTCAGACTAAATGACCCAGGATGAAGTAGGAAATACAAGTCCTTCCCTTGAACCTGTACTTGCTTGTTCTAGCTTGTTCCTGAACATAGTAGGCAAACAAAATCTCACAGAAATTAAAAGAGCAACAGTGTATTTCCCTAAAAGGCAACTGTAGATCTGGAATAATGTGGGAATTAGAGAGACATCAGTGAACCACTATTGAGTCAAAATGCTAGTGAAAAACCCTTTTCCAAAAAAATGAAAGCTTTTCTCAAGGAAGTTGAGCAGCAGGATATTATGGCTCATGTAGCTGGCAGGTATAAAGCAGATAAAGGGGGAAATTTGTGGAAATGAACCCTGTTATTCGCTGGTCACAGCAGGATGAAGAACCCATTTTATCAAATCTGGGTCTTAGTAAGAAATGAAGAAACCTCTATTTATGATATTAGGCCAAGTTGTTTATTGTCAGAGGTCATGTCAGCTGCTGAGCAGAAGACACTGCTTTAACTTCAGCTAATCACGTCCTAAGGCAGTCCTAGAAGTGCTCCTGCACCTCAGCTGATGTCACAGCACAGGGATACCAGGACACCCTCTTTAGGGTGTACTGTAAAACTAAAGGCATCTCCCCAAACCAAGTTATCCAATACAGCACTTAATATAGAGTATGCCACTGTCAGTGAAATCTGCATGTAAGAATACAGAAAAAAATTGTGGACTAAATATAATACAGGAAAAATTTGGATTTTGTTAGTTACCCTCATAAATTACCATATATACTTGCTTTTTTCCCTAAAGTGGAGTTAAATAAAGTTACTTTCCATAGCAGTATCCTAAAATTCTTCACTTCACACATTCACAGCTAACTGAGCTCTCACACAACTTTTTTTTTCCTCTTAAGTGTAAGAAAGGACTTATTTCGTGTTACAAATGAACTGTGCTGCTTCCTCTGAAACATACCAATTTCCAAAATTATGGAAACAATATATGCAAAGTCATAGGTACTTTAAGACAGGCCACTGGTATCTAAAATAAGGATTGTTTACATTTATCATAATGTGCACCTAAGATAACAATCAAACAATTTTCTTATGTTCATGAGAAGTACTTTTTGTCCTCCCAGAAATTGCTTAGTCCAATAAAGCTGAACTCAGATACAAATGTGTTCCTCACCATAAAAATGGCCAAACAAGTACCAGCCATGCGTGATACTTTTCCTACTGTCACGTTTGCCCTGAGTGTGGATAAAACCAGCATCTTACCTGCTCAGATAGCTCTGGCCCGTTGATCCGAGCCTGTACCAGAGCATCATGAACAAGGGAATGGAAGCCCAGCAGCACGTGCTCGATGCCGTGTGCTCCGCTCAGGGCTCCTGAGAGCTCCTCCAGGGACTGGATGTACCCCTGCCAGTGGAGATCGACTTCTGCTACGTCAGCCAGGCAGCCTCGGATGATGTTGAGGCAGTAGCCCATGCAGGGCTTGCTCAGCATCAGCCCCTGGCAGTGGGGGCAGTACTGCATTCTCAGCAAAGCTCTGCTGCAGTCTCTGGAGAAGTGCAGGTGATCTGTTGTATTGATCACTTCAATCCCCAAATTCAGAGCCTGCAAGAAAGTCCGGCTGGGAAAGAGTGATCTTCCCATTTGTCCTATGGCCTTTTTGGGAATGTTGCCAAAGGGCCTGATGTCTCTTGTCGCCGCTCGGAGGCACTCCGCATATTCCAGGGAAATGTCAGTCGGACCAGGGTTAATCACATGGTTGTAAACTACTGGAAATAGGGTGTCAAAAAATCTATTCACAAATTCCTCTGTGGTGACATCGGTGCCAAATAAGAAGAGTCCAACATCTGTGAAAAACTCCTGCACATGCACAGTAGCCTCAGCAGCCATGCTTCTATATGCATTGCAGAAAAGTGTGCTCGTGTAATTCTCAGCCAGTCTGATGAGTATTTCAAGGGTTTCTGCAATAAATTAATCAATCCATCAATCAATCAGCCATTATTTTTAAGGTTTAAAAAAAACAGAGTAAGAACATCAAACAATTGCATTAGGAGAACTTACATGTATCCCAAATGAATTTTTACATTAGAATTTTTGAGGCGACAAACTTCTCTCAACTACGACAACTGTCTATTCTATATAGGGAAGCACCTTACAAGTAATGTTACAACACAATTAATAATCCATATTTTTTTGCAGGTTACATTAAACGTAACCTAAAAAATATAACAGGAAATAACTGTAAGCTGAGTTTTTAAGATACAAAATACAGCAAAATCCTATTGTATCTGTATATGTATATAAACACATTAGCTCTCTCATCTCAGGACTCATTATGCAAGTTGCAATAAACAGCTGAATGCTCTCAATAACTCCAAGTCATTCCTCTTACCATCCTAAATGGATGGGCAAAAGTAACATTAAACAATATAAACAACTGATCAATTCAAACTGTTCAAATTGTTCAATAAAACTTAACTCTTAAATATCAGGTTTTGTGTCTTCCAGAGGAAGCAGATGTTCCAAACACACATAAGAACATGATTTTAAACAGTGCTGTTTGGTCTTGGCAGTTGTATGGTCAAGAACTGATTTCTTCAGGAACTGATGGATAATCCCTTGCTAAGCCTCAAGAACTGCATAATGAATAAAACCTGAATGGACAAACTTGCACTTCACATTTTAGGTGGTAATCCTTAAACACACTGAGTAGAGTTTAATAATGCAGTTTAAGTGTACTGGAAAAATATCCTCTTCTGACTTGATCTATGATTTGCAGGTTAGAAAAAAAGTCAGTTTTCAAAACAGAAAAAGTTTACATGGAAGAATTCCGTAGTTCTGCCTGAGCAGGTTGCACTTTAGGGAAGGCAATGAAGCAATATATGGATCAAAAAGAAACTTGGCTTAGAGTTGAGAAAAGAAACACAGAAAGGCATATTACAAATGTTAACCCATTTGTAGCCATTAACCCTGTTAACCCATAAGCCATTAACACTGAATGGCTGCAACTCAGTAACTTTTATTTCAAATTTTACAAGTTTTCGTGTATTTTTTTTCATTCTTAAGACTGTAAAAATAAAGTAAGAAAAAGCATGAAGTACAGTTAATACTGTCTAAACAGTGATGTTAAATACAGGCAGAATCAAATAGTGTGAAACCATGTCAAGCAATTTCTGAAGCAATCTGAAGTTTGCTGGTCAGTCACTGACTAAAAGTATAGTAGAAAATCCAGAATAAATGTAAAAAAGACAAGACTGGCTACCACATATTTAATAAACACCTATGCATAAATGCCTTATATTATGATAAAATGTTTGTTCAGTTCAGGTCAATGAAAGGATTCTTGCTGACTGCAGAGAGTTTGAAATCACATGCTTTGTGAAAAGATCACATATAGTTTGTATTCAGTCTCTCATTTCTCCAATAAAAATGAGATACATGCTTCTAAATCACAATCATTCCTCTGCTATCTGTAAGTCTTAGTTTCGTATTTCACACCACTCTTAAATTGAATTTGCTGTTCTCTTTTCTATTCCTCTTCACATTCACACAAGTAAGAAAAAAGTGTTGACAGCTCACAGTAAAGAGTCAGAAAGTACATTCCACTTGTGTGTTTTCTGTTTTTTTTATTGCAATGTCACATACATATGTGAACCTCTCTTTAAGTAAATTTCACTATAATCATTCATAGATGCCAAATATCAGAGTGTTTCAGCAAAGGGATTAATTTGTTTCAAAAGTCATACTCCTAAATTCAGTACCCTTCATGAAGATATGTTCCCACCAATGGAGACCTATTCAACACAGAAAAGTGTCTTGGGTTAACATGCAGAAGTGCCAGCTGGGTACCTCTGCAGCTCCCAGCACCTCCAGCAGCTCCTCATGCCTCATCCCTGAGCTATGGGAGACCCATTTCCTTCTGGAGCAGACAGTGAGGCACAACAAATCAGAAAGGGCAGATAAAATTGATCAAGATGCCCACTTTAAGGCACCTGAGCCAAGGATGAGATCTCCACCAGCTGTACAGGCATTTTGGGCACCCAGCTCCCATGGAGGCACAGGTACATGGGAAACTGAATAACAGCCCTAAATTATTAAATATCTAACTATAATACATCTCTTTTTTATTGGGGGAAATAATGAATGCAAAGAACAAGTAGTCCTACTATAGAAACTTTATTTAGTTGCCTAAGAGTGTTTGATAGCATTTTTAATGGTAGATGCCATTCTTTATTTGTCTGTCCAAAAGGTCATGTGTGTTCTGCAGGTCTTGTGTCATATCTGTATGCTCTTTATAAACATTTTGCATTTAAAATGGTACTAGATAGCTGTGCTGAGACCATTGAACTAAATTCTAGACATCTACTTATCACAGACTTGACAAACCTTCATATAAAATCCTGGAGCAGCCCAAAAGAGCAAAGACAAAAAACATTAAGTAAAAATGATTCTTAGTTTAGAAGGCTTAAAATAATAAAATGTGAAGAATATTAAAGCTTTTTTATTATCACTTTTCCTAGATGGAAACCATAAAGTCTGTGATCTAAATGTCTGTTACAATCCATAGCTGCAATACCCTATTACCAAGTGCACAAATGTTAGCTGAAAGAATAAATCATGCTGCATGTGGACAATCAATAGATTTTACAGTCTGATCCAAACAATAACAAATCTTTGATATTGAACTATATCACTGGTGCCTCAGCAACCCCCAGATGAATGAGTACAATAATCAACTACATAATTTACTGACTACTTCTGCCTTTCTAAATAGGATGTGATGATACTGGCCACTTGTGTTCACAATTCTGTATCATGTTGTTTAATTGTCATTTTATGATTTCTTACAGAATTTGTTAATTTTTCTTTTCTACTGGCACATTTTATACTTTATAACCACGGCTATTTCAGAGATTTGTTTTGCTCTCAGCAAATTTGCTGAGAGACAGCAAATCACACATATGTTTATTTTCAATATTGAATAGCTCCTGTGAATACCTTACGATGGCAATCTATGTCATTTACAACATATTCTGAAACTTCAGTGACAAATCAAGTTATACTGGTTCAATACTGCAAACTGTAGCAATGTGTTTATCTCTTAAATCTTTGGGCTGAGACTAACATCATCAGCCTTAATTACTCAGAAACATAAAAGAAGTGATGAGTTTCCAATCAGTATAAATCTAATACATATAAAAAACATTTTAAGTATAATTAGGATGAGCTAGACAAGCTCTTTCTATTGTTATCAAATGATTTTTTTAATCTTCAGGGTCAGTGTCTCTTATCTCCATAATTTATGAGATCTTCATATTAAGTGCTATACAATATCCTACAGATACTTTGTATATCTAAGTGCTATACAATATCCTATAGATACTTAGGATTGACAGATGACATGTCAATTTTGTTTTTCCTTGGTGACAATTAAAATGATTGTTTGTACACTCCTAGATCAAATTTCAGGGTTGTCAATATTTTAACCAATTAATTTTTTGAAATAACAGTAGCATTTATCTTCCTGATTTTACTAAGCACAAAACACAAGGCTAAGAATTTTGTAGATGAGAACTTGTTTGTTTTATGTGTAGCTGTTTATTTTTTCAGCTGATACTTCATACCAGTACATATATACATTATTCTTTGGTAATAGTGTCTTTAACAAAGTGATTACAAAGTAATGTAAAAATATTTATCAGGTCTATGATTTAAAAGATTTGCTCTCTTCCCTTCCTTTAGCCTTTCAGTTCCTGAGAGCCATGGGTAGTTCTAAATTATAAAGAAGTTTCAAGGCATCAATTAGCCCAATGGATAAATGGGTTTAAAATAAAAAACAGAAGTATGCGCATGCCTTGTTTACTAGAAAAAAGAGAATGAAAAAATCTAGTTTTTTATTCCTGGACATTAATCAGATTTAATGGAAATACTGCACAGAATGGAATAGAATTAGGATTAGATTTTAAACCAGCCCTGCAATTCTCACCCTTTATAATTCTGGCGAAGTGTCTTCATACTATAGGTACCTTATAAAATTAATTTGAAATAAATTTCTGTGGAACCGTGCTGTTGTAAAACAACTGTATTTTCTTAAGTTTACCCTTTCTTTACACAGATGTTCTATAATTCTGCTAAATGAGACACTGCATGGTTCTAAATGCTAAGCACAACCTTTTGAAACACACATGGTACTAATGCTGACATAGTCTAATAAATTAAAAATCCAGTATTAGTAGTGGTCCAACAAGTTGGGAAGTCTTATAATTTAGCAATAATTCACCAGCCTAAATTACATATTATAAATTAATTCACACTTAGGGTAACATATAGAACTCAATAAATTATAACCAGACAGGTTAAGATCCATTTATGACATTGTATTTAGCAAGACTGCCTTTCACAGTCCAGAGGAGATGCAAAACTGATGAGCCTGGACTAGCTGAAGGATCAGCCCACAATATACAGGAATCACTAACTAAATTCAAGCAAACCTGGAAAACCTAGCAATGTTATAAATTTATTATGATTTGAAAAAATTCTATGGGAAAGTATTGCCAGCTGCCATTGATGTTTGGCAATCTTGTAAGTTTTCCTTCTGTTTATGGGTTGCACAAATAAACCAGAAACATAATACTCCCTCTTCTAAAGATTTATAGCACAATCAAATGTACCTTGCATACATTGTCCTTCTAGAGTCACAACGAATGTCTCAGGTACCAGTTACAGCCAGGTAAGCAAACGGCATTCAAAAGTTATGAAAAAAAATTGTGGAGAAGAAATTAATCCACACAGCATTACATTCATACTATCTTTTTTTAAAATACATCAAACAGAGAACTACATAGAGGTGGGAAATTCAGTGTAGCTATTCCTATTTACAAAGTGAAGATATAATGCAAAATATCTGAATTATTTACCATATCAGAAAAATTAGCTGAAAGAATCATGTCTTCAAGACATATAAATGAATTATAAAGAATGAACTCATTAGGGCATTACCTGTGAAGATTATATGGGAGAGAGATCAATAGGGTAAGTGCCAGTGGAATAGATTTGAGACTCATTGAAACTGCTCCTCATTAACACATATTTCAAATTAATCCATTTCATAGATTGGAGACTCACCAACGAAGTCAGTAAGAAAACAGGTATAACAGACTGAACCTGTAGCATAACCAACTTTGTGTTGCCAAAGGATGGTGATGCACCTCAGGCTTTTATAGCTCAAAGTACTCATAACAGACTTTAGAGTTTGCCAGGTCTTCTTTAGTCTTGAACTTAATTTAACTTTCTTTGAAAAAAACACAAACATTCAATAAACTTGAATTAGAGTTGGCTGACCATTGCCTAAGTTGTTCTGTGCTCAGTGGCATATTATTCATATACTTCAAGGAGTTTCCTGCATATCCTGTGATTTTGAGTTTGGTTTAGTCATACTGTATGTTTTTTTCAGTTGGGGCATGTGCTGGGGCTTTTTTTTTTAGCATCAGGACACAAGGAAGTTAGCATAGGACAGCTTTAATTGGAATATTAATAGGAATTAGCAATCATACATAATTCAGGTTATATGCATTATTTACACTAAAAAGAACTGTTGCACTTTGAAATGAAATAGCGAATTGTCTCAAATCCGTATGTCAGGTGTGCTCTTTCTTCCCCCCAGTGAAATTGTGAGGACTCATAAGAAACTCATTCCCAAGTTAGCCAATACATAGAATGTAGAAAATATGTCCAAAAGCCAGGTAAGATGAATTTCACGCATTTTCGTGCTACATCTTTCACTAGTCTGAATTGGTAAGTGTACTTCTCATTCTTGTTTTATAATCTACTTAATATCATCACGCAGTGTTAATTTTTACTGACTAAATCTGACACAAACTGTTTTGCTATAAAAAAATATAATTTTTTCTAAAATTCTTTCTAAATCAAAAAAATTAGGTGTGTTTTCCTTTCCTTCTCCATCTTCTCCGCTATGCATTTGAGAAATGGCCCTACAATGAAAGAGATCTCAAGTTTTGGTGATTTGACACGATGGTCCAAATCTTACTGTTTGCCTGGGGTTTTTTTGTGGGTTTGTTTTTTTTTTAGGGGGGTTTTGCTGATTTGGTTTTTTGGGGTTTTTTTTTGTTTCTTTGTTTGTTTTTTTTTTTCAATAAAATGTTATAATAAATTTTTTTATCCAGTTCTTTGAAGTTAAATTAATTTTTATGACTTAATGGAAATCATCACAATTGATTCAGAAGCTTACTTTTGAACTTTTCAGTGAAACTTGCTGCTCTTGATTTTAAAATATCTAGCCTTTGAATTTGCTATTTAACATACTCCTAGGTCGTCACTGGAATGTAAAGTATTTAATCTTACCTTGACAGATCATATTTTAATATTGAATGTCTGTCATAAGAATGAATGAATAATGCAAGGTTATCATTTTATATAGTTATAAGTAGTGATTCCACTTTTCTCTCAAAACTGTTCTTTCCTTTTCTTTTCAGTCTGCTGTTATCCTTTTAATAGTGATGACTATGGAACCATCCATCTTGTCATTTTGGAGGCAGTATGAGCAGATTGTTTTCTATGGTGCCAGGAGAAGAAATAACTAGCAATTAACAGAGCTCGACCAAACCTTTTTTTTTTTTTCTCTTAGATTCTCCTTATGTTCTCTCTGATTTTGCATTGCTCTCCAGGCAATACTTTCCCAGAGGAAATATTTCTAAATTCTGAATAGATTGCTTACTCCCGTGGAACAAAATATGCTCAGAGTTGCAAGCAGGGCACTCCAGGGAATCAGAGCTTTAAAACTGGTATCTTATAACAAAATTGTTTGAAAATATTTTGACGTAAAATGCTGTGCATGGTCTGCAAAAGAACATTAAATTGATACTGATTTAAGATAACCGTTTTTACACATTTGCCATAATAAATAAGGACAGCAAGTAATCTCAGATGTATGAAAATGGTATCATTTAAAATTTATACCAGGATGATGTTGAGATAGGAGGGCCAGAAAATTAATAGATTAGAAGAATAAATTAATTTCACATAATTTTCAAACTATATATATGTGAGTTAAGATGCACTTCTAAGGCATGATTCATCTCTGACCTTAGATGACTACTTTAGATTGAGATTAAGCGCTCACTGGAAGTGCTTGTTCCTCTCCCTTTTACCATAAAGGGATGTGACACTGAAGCCCTAAGATTTTTGTAGGGAACTGGTATTAAGGGAAGTGTCCTTAAACATAATTCAGTACTGCAATTTTTACAAATAAAGAGCTGAGATGATCCTGCTTCTATAAAGAGGTCTTAATGGTAGATAAATTACAAACTTCTTATGCATTTATGCAAATTTTTTTTTCGCTCTTAGCACCTGTAATCTGCTTTTCTTAGAATGAAATATATATATGAAATGAAATATATAATGGTTGGTTCCAGGGAGCTGCCAAAGCATTATGTCTATACATGCCAACTTTATAGGAATAAATTATTAGGGAATCACAGAGAAATTACACTTGAAAAGAAAGAACAACCTCAGGAAGATTTCCATAAAGCTATGATGATGACTGACATCAGATGAAGCTTTTGTCTTTCTGGTTAGAAGTTTAAAACCTGAGTTTCTATTTATTTATTTTTTCCAATTTTCCCAGTTTTATGGTGACAATACTCACTCATCTTCAGAAAGCTGGGATTTTTTTTTAATACAAATTAAATTGAAATGTTCATCAGGTTCTAGCACATGCAGCACTACAGATCAACATTTCTTGCACATCAAACAAGTGAATATATTCATTTTGTATCACTGAATATTTAATCTCATGGTTTTTTTATAAGTGTTGATTGAGATTTGGTGAATTCCTGCATCTGATAGTCTGAGGAATTCCACACTAAAAATTATCAGACCAGTCAGTCAGAGGAATTTAAGGAGATTGTTTACTTGACATTTGACTACATGTAATGGGTTTCAAAGATCCTCCAGAGAGCTTGGTAAGGGGATTAGATGCATTTATTATCATTCAATTCACTTTGCTTAACTTCAAATTTACTGAGGAAAAAAAAAGTAAAAAGATGAAAAAAAAAATCCTTAAGTCTGCATTTCTTAAACAAACATCCACGTTTTTCATGGAAGATTCAGGAACAATGGATTTTATGACTGCATCTATACTGCAATTAAGTTAGTTCTGTGTTCCTCTGTAAATATGGGATATCAAGAAGAAAGACTGCATGTCCCTCTGTATAGCTCTGGTATATTGGTGATTAGTGACCTTACCACTGATAATGATTAATGGTATGTGCAAAATTCTGCTTAATGCAGGTGGCACAAGAAGCATTTTGGTCTATGTATTTCAGTACCTATTTTGGCACATGCTATAAAAAAAGAATGAAGTGTGTACTTCCAAGTTTCAGACAGGTAAGTAAAGGTAGCATTTCTCACTTGACAAGATACAAACTCAAAGGAAGTGGATAACTAGGCAGCCCAATGTTCTCCTTCACAATTAGAAGCAGAAAATAGCACCTGTCAAAAATATAAAACTCCAGTTCTCTAAACTGGTTAGGAAATGACATACAATTTCAGTATATAAACTTATCTAAGTTAAGTGAAATTCAGAAGATATTTGTACTCTAGGGAAATCCCAGGAAAGAGTAATTATTTCTAAAATGACCAATGCACAGAATATTCTGTGTAGCTGCTTTTGATGATAAAATCTTAAAATCAAATATTGATATGGATTGGAACAGTTCACTCTACTTTGATTCATCCTTCCTTATCCAGTATGAATCCTGATTTTAATATAATTGATTTCTACACCAACTAATGACGCATTCTTCAGAAAATAAGGATTAAATAATACATGTTAAATAATCCATAGTTGCTAGTAGCTTTGGCACTTAGAATGAAAGAATAAAAGAATTTTTTAGGTCCCACTGAGACCCCTTCTGTCTCCTGCAGGCCATGGATCTCCATGCCCTCCCTGTGCTGAGGCAGCAAAACAAAGGATCTCCCATCTGATTTTTCAGTCCAGCTCTCCGACCTACTGACAACAGAGAAGAAGTCAAACCCCGGATTTTTTTATTTAGTCTGGATTTCTTTCAACAGTCTACACACGTTTTCAAGAAGCAGACTACTCTGAAAATTTTTTACATCCTCTTCTTAAATACCAATACATTTATACATCTTTAATGAGATTATTATCTCACCTATTATTTTCTGGTTTTGATTTGCATTATGCCTTTTTATGACTATTAATGTTTATTCAGAGCTCACTCAATGGATCAGAGAAGAAATGATGCTAGATTCAAATGCATATCAATTTCTTACTGTGTAATTGCATAAATATGGGTTGAATATCATTAAATTATTCTCTTAACATTTGTATCTTAATGCTCTTTAGACTTCACCAAGTTCTTTTCAAATATACAAAAGATAATTTTCCTTTTTAAATGATGCCACTTTTTTTCATTTCAGAAAGACTATAAGTATCATCAGTGCATTATCTACTTTCACAGTATAACTTTATTTGCTTTCACCCTGACACTGTTTGCAGATGCTTTCCTAAGCCCTGTCCTGCAAGTGCTGCTGCAGCACTGCTGACTCACACGTTCTCAAGGCATGTAATGCTTTCCAGGAAGGAGCTGGAGATATTAGCTGATGGAATTATGTGTCTCTTCCCAACTACAAGCCCACAGTAATTTCTACCACCCCATGTGATTTGCCCCATTGTGCAATGTGACAAGGGGTATGTATCTCTGGCATCACTCAAAACTGGATCATTACCTCCCCACTCCCTTTACAGTTATGTATCCTAGATTACACAGGACTGGAAGATCTATCACTAAAGAATGAAACCATGTAGAAACACAGGGCTAGAAGGCACTTGAGATGTGTTCTAATCTGCCCATTAAACCCAGGGTAGGTTCAACTAGATTTATGCCCTTATATTTTAACATCTTCGTCTAAACTATCCTTAAAATATGCACATTAACAGAAAAGCCACAACCTTCAAGAAAATCATTCCAGAGCTTTACCATACTCTCATTTGCTTTTACCAATGAGAATAAATTGTTTTCTTCTTCCTCCTCTTAGTTATTTCAGATTAGATCCTCTGCAAATGACAGCAGACATCTCCAAAGACCAAATACACCTCCAAAGCAGATTTGTCCACAACTCAGCCACCAATGGAGAGGATGATGGCATGATTCATCTGACCTAGTTTAGATGTCCACATGGAAATAAGATGAATCACGCTGCTTTCTCCTCTATTTATACAGAGAAAGAGGGTGATTAGTTCAGAGAAACTGGGAGATGAATCTTACTCCTGAAAACTGTTAAAAATATTTTCTTTTTATTAAAATGATCATTCTTCCTTCAGTCATAAGGGGAAACATTCCCCTGTGTTTCCACCCCTATGTAGTTGAACTTAATTCTAAATACTACTAAAAGGAAGTCTACATTGTGTAGACACATCCAAATCATGTGTTTAAGTGGACAATCTGGATGTTTAGGAGTTCCAAATTCAACTCTGCCTGACTAGCTGCTTCAAAAATGCTTTGCTAAACTACTTCAGAATTGCATGGTTTCTCTAAGTCATGTTTACTGTGGGAAACACTAAGCTTTATACATCAACACAACAACTGCTGAGCCAATCTTTCTTCAGTCTTCAACTCAATCTTATTCTTGCCTCAGTGCAGAATCCACATATGGCCCCATTTTGAATTCTAGCTCTGTTTTACAGCCTATGAAAGAGCTCTTGTTGCCTTCCCTCCTTGAGAGCGCACTGATTATTTCACCACTCAACACAGGGGTGAAAATGGTGTCTGTACCTGCCCAAGAACCACATCTGAAGTGCCTTTTTCTATTCTGACTGTGAACACCTGCTNCCAATCAAATTAACATCTACAAAAACTTTAGCATCTATTTAGTGGTGAATGCCAGGTTGAAGATCATAGACTTAGGAAAGTCAGTTGACTTAACACTCATGTTTCTCACATACCCACATTTTGGATCCATTTCCCTACATGAAAATTAGATTAGTTTAACCTAACTTGCTATGAGTAAAAACAGTTTCATTGTTATTGTTTGGTATGTTCTTGGTTTTAGCTTCTAATTAATTCATATTTTTATTCCCAATAATTGAAATTAGGCTAAGAAGTCTAAAATGCTCTAGTTTCCTCATTTTCTCTTAAAAAAAAAAAAAATTCACCCTTTTCAGTCCTTTGCTACATCTAGAAATCCAAAGACAAGTACGAGGGCACTTCAGAATGTGTATATTGACAAAAGAAATCAATCAAGGAAAACCATGTGGAAAACAATTCTGAAGTGAACATGTTTACATCTTACAAGTGCTGCTCCACAGCTGTACACTGGGGTCCTTTACCTGATAATAGACTGATCAACATGGGTGATAGATGGGCTTGAACAAAACTAACTGTTTCTAGGGGATACTGATAGGACATGTGGGAACATTTTGCCCTTTCCTCCTTTTTTTAATGGCTTGGCCATTAAAACGAGAATTTCATTTATGCCTCTGGAGTATCATATATTGTGATAACATCTATTAAAACACATTCTACCTCTATAATACAAAGTAAAAAGTTCATTATAGAGCTTTCAATTTTATACTGTCCAGTTCATAAGCATTTTTGAATGCATGCATGTCAATACTGATGAAAGCAGTTGATATTCACTAAATAATTACAATGCCAAACTGAAAATATTCAAGACAGCAGATAAAGATCACATCTGTTTATCAC
>WBNO01029042.1:3376-41399 GCA_013400575.1 Peucedramus taeniatus | reverse complement strand
TATATTATATTATATTATATTAGCTCCTGCTCACCTAGCTTTGGCCTGTACAAGCTTTATATTCTGCATACTAACTTGCAACTTAATTCAGGGTGCTGGCACCAGTAAACTGCTTTTCAGTATTTTGATACCATTACTGCTTCTTTCAATCACAGGAATACCAATATTTAACCTGTGGCACTAAATATAAAGTGGTCACTCATTTCTCAGTCCTACCATCCTTTATAAGGGTTGCTCTTCTCTAAGAGGATCTTTTCCCCTTTTTATCTCACAGATCAGCAATAAACACTTATGAAGACACAGACAGCTGTATTCATACTGAAGTATTAAAGGACAGCAAAGAATAAACAGAAGCAACCCTTGGAAATGATTTTGGTCTAAGTGGCATTAATTTGCAGTTTGAACTAACACAAAAGATCAGATGTGATTATATTATAAATATAAAAATCATCCAATTTCCTCACACTTTTTCAATAAATTCCAGGTCTCCACCGTAACAGTGCAGAACAGTGAAACAGGAACACACCTGAAAGTGACACTCGATTTAACACCCAGAATGTCATGGATTTCATCTGATTTAACTAAAAATGAAGTCACATTTACAACCTCCCAATCCAAACCTGAATCAGTGGACAATTTATTTATAGTGCTACAGATAAAGTGAAACATTACATACGGATTCCAGTGTTCTTTGGAGATCTTGTACAAACTGCCAAACATAATTGGTAGAATTTTATCAATGTTCTCCTCAATCAGGCTAAGAATATATTCGTTATTCCAGAAGTACAAAGCTCTTTCTGCAACCTGAAACACAAAGTTAAGGGTTCATAACAACCACAAAATAAGTTACCATGAGGTTTGCCTGGGGTTTTTTTATACTTATTTTATTTACCTGAAAATGTGAACTTGACACACTCTTGGATATTTGCTTAAATAAAGGCTCTTCTATTTTTTTGAATTGTGTTGGTTCTATAACATCTAAGATTTCTTCAATTTCACCTAAAAACATTACCTGTTCGTTTAGAAAGGAAAAAAGGATGAGAATATTTCATATGACCACTGTAAACAGAAGTACACAAAACACAGCTTACACATTAATCATGAATCCTGCAAAGAACATTGTCTGTCATTACAAAGCATTTAGGCGTTCACAGTTTTTTTTTTTGCAGCCTAAAAGAAGTCAATAATCACTCTCAGCTAACAGGTTACAGCTCTCCTCTTGAACTTCTTTTGTGTAAATACTGAATACTTCACCAAACTGCTTCTGCAGAAAATGGGGTTTTACAGTTAAAAAAAAATTAGGGCATCTTATTTCAAGAATGGTTGCAGAGATTATCAGAGATCACCAAAGTAGCTTTTGAAGTGATAAGTAGTTGATTCCCATATAAAATTGCAACCAGCAGAACTCTGTGTAGCTGGCACAGAAAAATTTATGACCTCTTGCAGAAAAAGAGACAACAGTGTTAAGGGACTGACTTTTAAAGAGTTGTTTGGGATGGAATCTACTGGGATAAAATCAAACTCCTGTTTTTTAAACTCATTTTAACTACAAAGAAACCAGACTGTGTCACATGACAAAGGTGAGTGCGTCAAGAAGCCTCAAGCACTGCAAGTTTTCTGCAAGATCTCTTGAAGAGCACAGCAGAGAGAAGGTTTGTGAATCTGCTCCACAAGATTTTACATCACAGCAGACACCAGAAATGAGATACAAAACCAACCTCTTTCTGACTGCACGTTTTTGGCCAAAATTTCAGCAGTCCTCTGATTACCTGTATGAAAAATACAAACAAGTTAAAACAGGACAAGTTTCTACCACATACTTGATAAAAAAAAAAAGTACTGGTTTGCTTTTCCTTATCCAGATGTTCAATGAAAACTGAATAAACATTCATTTAAATGTTTGTCTTGTTTAGGTTACCAGAATAACTCAGACCCTTAATGCTTTGTGTGCCTGTGATTATCCATTCACACTCTGCTCCTATCCCTGTACTCACATTAATTGACAGGATGCTGATCACATCAAAGCATCACAAAGTGAAGTTAAGCCCCCTGTGGCTAAATCTCACAGAATATTTTTTTGTCTTCGACTCATCTATCTCACAGGATATTTTTTGTCTTCTACTCATCCATACTTTGGGGAGCAACTGCCTTGGCATCAAAGGTTTGAAGCCTGAGAGGAAACAACAAATGTTGACAGGGCTCTACAGAGGAGCCATGGCCTCCAACTCTTCCTTTTCTCTGCTACATTTGACATGTTAAGACTGGAAACTAAAGTAAGAAAGATGTGAACTTACAGAGAAAATGTATTCTATAACTACATTTGAAACTACCTTACACAAGACTGGAGAAACAAAACCTTTGGGAAAATTAATTGGAAAGCACAGCCCCCAAGAGGAATGGAGGGAATACAGCAAAGGAAGGCTGGAGGCATTTTTCCTAGAAATAAACATCTCATTTGACATCTAAATTACAAAATTAATTCTGGCTTTAAAAAAAAGGAAAAAAAAAAGCTGAAACTATGTTCCAAAAGCAGAAATATTCTCAGAGCCTTATAAACTTTCATTCTGAGGAGAGGAGCTCTACTTTTTATGATACAACAGCACCTAACTGATCATATTCAAAGGGAAAACTTACTCAGTTATGGGAATACCTTCCGTATTTGCTTTTTGTCATGTTGATTTTTTCCTTCAGCTTTCCAGCTGGCTGCTTTATTAACAACTACATGTACTTTCAAAAGTGGCTTTCCAGAGAAAAAAGTTAATATGACTAAAGTACACTTCCCAGCACAAATTACTGCAAGAATTTTAAAATCTATTTTGCTATTTTGAATTTTAAAATACTGCAAGAATTTTATTGCAAGAATTTTAAAATATATTTTGCTATTTTGCCATATTCTCAACTTGATAAAGAAATAACATGTTCTGAGTATAACAGTGCACATTTCAACAAGATACCTATTCCTTGCTCCTCCTTGCTGGATTACCAGTTTCCAGCTTGACTGTGCTTTTATATTAAAAAGCTGATAGCTGCACATTTCTGTTCATGGATTGCTGCTTTTACTACAAAAGATTAATATTCTTCCCTGAGCTACAGGATTCCCATGAAGTGGCTTAAAACTGTAGGCACCTGCTGGAAAACTTAACTCATGTTCAAGGACTGCACATTTAGCCTGATTTCTTCCATGTAAAGGCCATTGCACTCAGCAGGGTTAGGTAACAAACTCCTCTTGTCAGCTCTGCAAACATCAGGACTGACCTGAGGCAGACTACCATAGCTACAAGAGCTCGGATTGAATGTTCTCCAAACTGACCCTGAGTGACAATCCCTGCCAGAAAAATAACAGTAAGGTATGTGTGAAGACAGCCTTCTGATGGAGTTCTTAAAATATTACTTGACCTAAAGCCAAGAAAAATTTCCAATGCTATCTCATCAGCTGACCCAAATTTTAGCATTTACTTTTCAAGCATTTCAGCAAGTTTCTTAACGCTTCATTTCTTATTAACTTTAATTTCTTTATTAAACAACTTTTACTACACACCCAGAGTAACAACAAGGCAGTGACCCTGCAGTGAGTTCTTGTGTCTTTTCCAGCCTGAATTCACCTTTAACTGATTAAGAAGCAACCACAACTGTATAAACCACAGTCCAGATGAGCCTCAGAGCTGCACTGTGGCACTGCTCTAAAGCCCTGCCTTCTTCCCAGCAGTTTGGGCTTGGATCCTGCACCACACTTCTGTACATTTGTGTCAGGAAGTTCCGACCTTCTCATGTTGTCACTTCATTCAATCTTTCCAGGTTTTTATGTAACACTACACATTTTCTGCTCACATGTCAGCTTTAACTGTCAAAATGCCTGGGTTGTTTCCTTACTTGGCTTATGGAATACAGGTTACACAATTCCTTTCTCCTTGCCCTATCCCACAAAATAAGCTAATTGACCAGTGTGGCTGGGAACTCTGCAGCACAGGGAGAAAAAGATGATTCAAGCACACAAGGCAAATCCATAGACACCCTCCACCAGCCACACAGTAACTGGTCAGCTGAAATGCCTGTGCAGAAAACAAGCTTCCACTGAAAGGGCATTCAGTGAAGATCAATGTTATTTTCCCAAAGCTGTTTATCTTTTTTTTTTTTTAATAGAAGAAAATTTTGGCCTTGCATAAGCTCTTCATTTTTGTGTCACAAAAGGGGTAAAGTATTTAAATATCAACATAGCCCTAATGGAGATATTCCTGACTGTCCAACTAAAACCATTTTTTTTTACAGCTGGCCTGACATCAGTCTGTGTCCTCACGAGCTGCTGCATTGCCCTGAGCCCCTGTTCTTCGTGGGCCCTGCCAAAGCCTGTGCATAAACCCTTTTCAGCTGAGCTGTCAATATGTATCACAGGAGACTCAGTCTGGCAAAAGTCACAGATGCCTGAAGCACCTGAGTTTTGACTGCCAAGAGGCACCCCAGGAACTGAAGAGACAGGACAGAAACACCACATTTGGAATTTCAGGGTTCTTTCTGTCTAAATGAAGTGTTGTTATTCTTTTCAACTTTTATTTCGGGATTGCTTATTCCCTAAAATATTTCAACTTCATGCAGTGGCTAAGCACAAGCAATCAGTACCAAAATCATTGAAATTTTAGTTTTTATGAGGAGAGAATACAGTCATGACATGCTTTCTCCTTTGGCGTAGTTTGCATGATACCAGGAGTTCAGACTTTTAGTTAAATCTGTGCTCTATCTTGGCCACAGGTTTAAGAGATAAGTGGCCTTTCAAATTCAGAATTTTCTTAACTATTCTACATTTCATTTCCACCCCCCAAAAAAATCCTACCTCTCCATCTTTAATCAGGATAACACAGCACTGCACAATTCAACAGGTTACACTGCAATATTTATTGAAGTTAAAAATAGAAAGACATCCATCTGATCAACACTTACAGGCTCTGTTAAAGTTGTATCTTTTTCCAGGAACTGTACAACACAATAGGCAAGCTGGAATGTAAGTCATATGGTTATTTAGTTTAAGCAGACACTGTTTGGACATAGCAGCACTACTAAATATCACAACTTCTAATGGAAGCACTTCAGATCATGGGGGGGAAACCCAACCCAAGACACCCCTACACAGCCATTTCATATTAGTCCAAACTAAACAAAACAGCAATTAAAGCAGCAAGATATACAGGCCTGCTCTATCTTAAAAAAACTTCCTGCTTACCAAAAATCATCTTTTCTTTTCAACCTAGAATTTTTTTTAAGCTTGGCAGAGATTTCCCTAACTCAGATCCCAAATCCAGACAGATTTTTCTTAACATCAACTCCTGTATGAACATTACAAAGCTATCACTTTCAAACATCTATACTGGGGTAAAAAAGGCCATGCTTCCAGTAAAAACCAAGTTGTAACACAGGTTTGACTGAGCACAGAGTGCACATTGCTCAGGTGATACCTACAGCACACAACGTTCAGTGGTAAGATTACAAGTGAAAGAATTTGAACATATTCCAAGGCCACAAGAGATGAGGCAGCTGCTGCCCAGCTGAGTGTCCTGTCCCAGTGCAGCAATGGCCAACAAGTGCCTGTGGAAAGGTGGAAGCAGTGGGGAAGCATAATGTGATTAAGCCACCAGCATTGATCTCCCAGCCTCTCCTGGTTTCTATGCAGGGCCTGCTCAGGCCAAGGTTATTTAATGTTATATAATTACTTAGAGTTTAGTTACTGAGCACATAGTTGAGTAAGTAAACAACCATCCCATGCAGAAACCATATAATAATGCAATTACTGAACTAGTTACAATCTTTCTTAGATTCCATTAAGAATGATTTTTAAAAGTCACAGTATTTCACAATATAAAGCAAAGACAAAAATTATGTAATATGCATTGCATTTCAATACTCAGGATGCTTGAATTTAAGCATCACTTTTCTTTTTTTTTTAATTTTTAAAATCTTTTATGCCAAACCAGATAATTACAATGTTGTAATTGCAACAGGTCTAATTTATTTCTTTTGCCCTTAGGCTACTGGTGCATTTGTATAGATTCAAAAAATAATAAATGTCACACATTAATCCCACAAATCCCATTATACATGTCTATTCAGTACAGCAATGCTTTACTGTTCAAAGACACAAAGACTGAAGCTTAGTTCACCTTAAAGGCTTTGACTTTTAAGGGGAGGCTCTACTTTACTCAGCAACAAAGCAACCAGGCCACTTGGGATTGTAAAGCAGATTTAACACTGGCTTAGACCTTTGGGATAAAACAAAGCACACAGTGCTGTGTGTGCACCTGGTACCAGTGTTTTATGAAGGGACAGAAGAGTGGCCTGGTCAGCAGGACAAATGCTACTTTCATGAGCATTCAGGTACAGCTGAATTAATAGGGCTCCTTCAGTAGCCATGAACTGGATTAAATGTATCCCAGAAAAAAAGGGGCAGCTTGCTGTACTGATCTGTCAGTGAGAACACCTTTGGGAGGTGACTGGGCCCTTTCATTTCACTGACTCATGTCATGGAGCAGCAAGGCCACAAGCCACAAAGACAAGTGATTTGCTTAATTTAAAACTTCATATGAGAATTATGAATTAAGTGAGCTCTTCACTCGATCCTGTTTGTAGGCCATACAGTCACAATGATTTCACTTCAATTAGAAACCCATTTTCTTGTATCATTAGTCTATATGGAGCTGTATTAGTGAGCGAAGTTACAAAGCAAGTTTTAATTAGCCACAGCAGAATTACTTCCAAGTTTGCATCAACCATATTCAACACTTGTAGTACCATATGTCTGGAAAGGATACAGATTATTCCTCAAATGAAATGCTGAATGTCTGTGGCAAGTATAAGAATCAAAGTCAGCTGAAGAACTGCAGCATTCTGACAGCGTGTCATGGATCTACATAATTCCTGGCTGATCCAGAGAGCTACTGTGCATTTCTGCCATTTATAAATGGCAACAACATTCTCCCTCCCACCCCCCATCACTGGTGCAGCTTTAGAAAGAAAAAAACACTTCTGGAACAAATACCTGGCCATACTCAAGGTTCCTTTACACACAGCATTTAAGTTACATAAAGGAAATGACAACAGCACAAGGCCCTGGGATTAAATGAAGCCTAAAGTGTGACATGACTGCAAGCAAAAAAGCTTCCACCTTCAGTTGATAAGTCTTTGACTCACTGGTACATTCTTTCACTTGTAATCTATCTCTAAATTAACATTTAGATATAAGATCTGGAGGACTTTTTTAAAAAGTGACTGAATTTGCAAATATTTTGGACTATTGATATTGTAACACATAGTGTTTTAAATATCATTTTCAAATGTAAATACAAAAACCCCACCACTCTTAAAAACAGGCAAAAGCTTACCTGTGCATGAAACAAAGCTAATCCCTTTGCAGTATGCATGGGAATCAGAACTTTCATAAGGAACTGTTTGTGTTCTGCTTTCAGTGGCAGTGCAAAACCATTGATAATACTGAAAACATGAATAAACAGGATTTATTTTTATTAAAAAAATATTTTTTTTCCTAGCAAGTCAAGAATCTCTCTAAGTTCAACTGAAATTCACTTTCTGATTCAGTTTTTAAACCTGATTATTTTGAAGGCATAAAATAGCTCTGCATGTGCACAACCTTTAAAATACTGGTTATAATGAGAGTTTAGACTCTATTTTCTATTTTCTCTGGTAGAAATACCAGAGAACCCCACTAGAAGCTAAATAATATCCATTAGATGAGCTGAAGTATTTTCATCATGACCTCCTTAAATAAAATCTACAGTAACTCTTGCTGTCTAATTGTAAAGTTTAGATAGATGTATCAGGAAGCTGATCCATTTCACCCAACATCACTAGCAACTTGCAGAGAAAAAAGAATAGATTATACAATTTTAACAGTGCAGTTTAAACACTTGTTTTGAGACTGTTGAACAACCTTTTCCTTCAAAAACAAAGTTTAGAAGTTGTCTCATTGATTCAGTCCTCTTACATTTAAGAGTTAATGAGCTATAGACAAGACAAAAGTCCTTCAGAAAAAGGTTAGTTTCTTTTGCCCCTTACATTTTAGGCAAATCTGAGAAAATAATGGGATCCCTTCACTTGATTTTTCATGAAAATTTGTTCCACAATAGCTTCACCATATTTTTATTTTCAGTTAGACCAATAATACAATTTTCTACTGTGAAATGCGTGACAGTTTTGGAAAGGCAGTAGAAAAACTACCAGAGAAAAACTTTCAAGTTAAATTGAAGTTAGTGAAATAACATCCAAAAAAGGTAACTAAAAAACTCTGGCACTTACAAGGCTTTCCTGCATAGAACTGAAGGAAAACCAGCCTGCTGAAGATTAAAACATTTCATTCATTTTCTGAATCAAAGAACAAGTCATCTATCAGGGAAAAGATAACCAAGAGTAGATAGGTCTGACAAACAAGGACCCTTGAGAAACATTTTTTGCCTGTCATCTTTGAAACTTGCATTGAAAAAAGAGTAATTTATTCTGTGTCCTAATTTGATATTCATGTGGTAACCCAGACAGTATTAGATTATCAGTGACTGCACTTCATCACTCGTTACTGTAATAATTCTCTTCCCCCCTCCATTCCCAAAGCAGAAAAGCTGAAGCAAACATTCACAATAATGCTTTATATTTTTTCTGTGTGAAATCAAACTTACCTTCCTAATATCTCAAGAAGTTCAGCAACACCATTGAAGTGCTCTGTTTCATATATAAACCTGTTACCAAAAAAGACAACCATCAAAAATTGCCACAGAGGATCAGAGATTCCAAAGAAATAACTTTTACTAAGCTTCAAATATTTGAAAGCAAGATCACAGACCAAACACAGGTCTTTTATTTCAAGAATAAATCACTGCAGACCCAGACTGTGAAGATAAAATAAAATATTCCTCAACCTAGTCACACACACACAGAGCATACCTGAGGAAAATGTTGTTTATCTGTTTCCTGATGAATGCTCTCAAACCGAGGAATTTTCCATAAATTCTATGAAGAACTGTCTTTAGGAAATCACGTTCTCGTGGGTCTTCACTGTCAAAGAGCTCCAACAACTTAAAAAATTAAACTGAAATGTATTACTTCTGAAAGACTTAAGATTTTGTTTTGTTACTACCTGATTTGAATTTTATCATTAATTTACAAGTTTATATTAGGAAAAAAATAGAATCAGTTTAACTGTACATTTTGTTTAGATGTCAAGAGTAGATTTTCAAAATTACATTTTTAATAAAATTGATTTTTTCTAATAAACTCATCAACTTCATTCCTTTCCTGTGTACAACAGACACCAAAGTCATTCCAGTGACTATTATACTATCAAAATAAAAATGCAATTGCAAACATGAGATTATCAAACTGTTGGTAAGTGGTTTACACTTATTTAAGAAATCAGAATGCTACATTTATAATCAGAATGCTACATTTACAATTACAAAATCCTTTACTGTTTATCTCAAAATGGTACTTGTGTCTTCATGGCCAAGCAAAAGCATTCCTATACAAGAAATTTTACCACTGAGGAGAGGGTCATAGAATAAGCACAAGATATGTAATTACTAACCAATTCCCTAATAATATAGACTAAATGCTGCAAGAAGCTAACAAAACTTTCCACACACTTTTTTCTTGTAGCAAGTCTTCCAAGGATACAGAAAAGACCATGCTTACTCAAAGATATTAAAAAAATACTCCAGTCACATTACAGACCATAATTTTTGTTTGTTTGTTTGTTTGTTTTTAACCCTGCATGCCCAAGCAGCAGCACATTCAGAAATGTTAGCTGCCTTTAGCAAGTCAGTAACAGCTCAAGCAGCCACCAGAGTCTCCTGCCCAGGTCTGAGCTTAGGTATGTCTGTACCAAGCAGCACAAGGGACTGGAAACAGCTGTTCAGGAACTTGGTCCAGACTCATTTCAATTTTATATTTAGCAGGAATTTCTCAGGGTCCCTAGTCCCTGTTTTTTCCCATATATAGCTAGCTGTTGGTTGCATTGTCTCTATCTTGTACTCTAGAGAAAGATCAAGTGAAATGTCAGGAACAAACTCTGCAATGCTGCTCTCAAGGACCACAGGTCACTTTGTAAAGTGGATACCCACAGCCAATAGCTCACCATCAGCCACAGGCTTAAATGTTGTGTGTAAAGTTGAATAAAACTGAGAAGAAGGAAACACTTATAAACAAGAACAGGAGAACCAATTAAGTGGAAATTAGATGAAGTCATTGAAGGTAAGGAGGGAAAGCACCCATCTTGTGTCTTTACTTTTCACTGCTGCATTGTGATGACCTGCCAGCACTCACTCTTCAGATACTGAGCAAACAACTATTTTGACAAACAAAAGTTGGCAAACAAATGTTTCAACACAGTGAAAAAAATCCCCACTGAATTCACCTTGAACCAGAAATTGTTATTGCATTCTATACCATAACTCCCTGAGAAGTTATATTTAATATGAAATCTCACTTTATTTTCTTGCTCATAGTTGTTTTGCATGGTGAAGCATGACTTTCCTAAGTAATTTCTTACTTGATTTTCCTTCTGTGGTTAATGCACAATAGTAAAGAGAATTACACCATCTAGACAGAAGTAAGGTGTTGAAACAAATTTCATGTACAATAAGTACACGAACATTTTACAAGAAAATGTTTGCTGTAAGTTTTCCCATGGTAAAACTATAAGTAAAAAAAAACAAACATAGAAGGACTCAAAAATATAATTATCACATTGCTGATTTGGCTGGAATTAAGTTACAAATAATGAAAAACAGAACTTTAAAAATTCCAAATATCTTGCACTGCAAAGCACTGAGGTTGATATCTGAAAACAAAGTGTTCCTGAAGTCACTAATTACATATAGCTCCGGTGGTATGATGTGCTGTTTATTTAGTGTTTGGCAGAAACCACTGCTGCAACAACTGAAACGTACCCTATGTCAGCAGGAAAGCTTTAAGAGTCCATCTGATAAGTTAAGCTCGAGAGGTGATCTTTAAATCCCACTTTCAGCTTTAACACTCCCCTCTTACCTGCTGTACAAATCTCTGGTCAATGTATCGCTTCGCAATGCTGGGCTGGAAATCTGGGCTCTCCAAAAACCTCAGGAAAAACTCATACACCAACTACAAACATGGAAATGAACATTCTGAAGTTAGTAACTACACCATAACACAGATGTCAGCCTCGTCATCGCCACCAAAGTCAGTGGAACTATTCATATGTTCAAAAAGTACAAAAGGAATCAAAGCCTAACATATCACTGCTTAACCACAGTTTCTACTGGAATTTACTGAAAGAATTACAGTAAGTACACAGAACACTTTAATTCCCGGAAGAGTCAAAGCTTAATAAATAATCTACTGAAAATACCACTAGTGGACAAAAAACAAGTTCTAAATGTTACATTCCTGCCATGTTAAGAACTTATTATGCAGAAATAGGTTACCAAACATCGAGCAGCACTGAGAGTTAAATTAAGTGCTCTAATATTACATAATTCCTTAAAGAGATGAAGAAAAATCTACTAAATGTTCCTGAAATTAAGTTTTGACCGCAATCTCTGAAAACGAAAAGTTGTATTAAAACAGCTGAATTAATTCACAGAAACTGAAAGAGTTCAGATTAAAATTAGGCTTTTATATCTTGGAAAGTCAATTATAATATCCATTATGGCTTGTAGCATATTATTTCTACTTAGTTCAAGTTCCTATTTGCTACAATCCCACAATGCCCAGAGATAAAAATCCTGACAAGAGATAGAGCTACCAAAGGCCTGGGCTAGCAGAGAGTGGCATGAAGAGGCCAGAGCACAAGTCCCATATTTTGGGGTTCATCAGAAGTCCAAGACAAAATAGTGCACTTGCATAACAATGGCAGATTAATAAAGTACACAGAAGGCACCTTTTCCCTAAGACAGACTTGAAAGGAAAGATGCCTTATGTTTAGATTACATTCAGAGTTGTTCATGTTCTCAATGCCGATTTCATAACTCCATATAATTAAACAACTGATTAGTAATAACACTACAATGCAATTTAGGTACATAATGCCATCACTGACTGGGCTTCTAAATAAATCCCATGCAGAGCTGTGCTCATACTCAAAGGCACGAATTTCAACTATTACCACCCTGAGTACTTAACTAAACTGAGAGCCAACACCTGAGTAATTCATAATTATAATTAGGAACCTCACTTCAGAAAAATGCATGACAGTAAGTACTTTTATGTAGAACATTTGAGCTGACAGTTAGTTATGCATAGCCTCAAGCAGGGTGTGCTGTATCTGCAAAGCAGAGGCTCAGAAACCCAAGCTACCCTTCACTTTGTTCCCTTCTGACAGACTGTAAGAAGAGCTTTTCATATCAGCAGTTTACATAGGATTGCTAGGGTTGGGAGGGACCTCTGGAAATCATCTAGTCCAACCCCCTGCCAAGGCAGGGTCACCTAGAGCAGGTGACAGAGGAACAGGAGGGGTTTGAATGTCTCCAGAGAAAGAGACTCCATGACCTCCCTGAGCAGCCTGAAGCAGTGCTCTGCCACCCTAAGTGTCAAGTTCCTCATCTGTTTCAGTGTATGGCCACTTCTCCTTGTCCTGTCACTGGCACCATCCTCTTGGCACCATAATGGACAACACAATAGTAGAATTTTAAATGTTACCATACTCCATCCTCTGCCTTAGAAAGAGCTCAACCATGGCTGTTAAATATCTCCATCTGTGACACAGACAGTGGAACTGAGAGCACCCTCAGCATGTTTGCAGATGACACCAAACTGAGCAGGTGCCTTGAGCAACTTATCTCATGTAAGGTGTCTCTTCTCACGGCAGGGGGCTTGGACTAAGATGATTTTCAAAGGTCCCTTCCAACCCAAAACATTCCAATTCTACTGATCCCAAAGAAGTTAGCAACTAGATAAACTCGTACAGAAATGGGCAACACATGGCCAGAGGGAGGTTACATAGCACAGCTTCATAGGGATTAATTTTGGAACTTAATTTAATTCAAGATTTCTGCAATAAATTCCTATATGAAATATTTCTGTCACTGACAACAACAAAGAACAGTCATGTGTGATAACTGCCACAATATTAGAAGCTACCAGCGGGGGGAAAACAGAAAATCAAAGTATGTCATGTCACCCACAAGAAAGAACGAGTTGACCATGAAGCTCTAGAAGAATAAACACAGGATGAACTCAAAGATTGCAAAGTCACAGATGGAGTTCCAAGAAAAAGTTTTGCTAAGCATTTGCAAGCCCTTAAGCTGAGAAAAGGTTAACCATAGGATGACTCAGATCCATCCTCACAATGAAGCTATGGAAGTGACAGATGAAATCCTAAGATATTCCAGGAAGATACTGACAGCACAGACAGAGATGCATAGGCCTACACATGCTTGAGGAAAATTATTAAAACCTGAAAGGATACAGAGAAAGAGCCACCAGAATTATCATGGAATAGAACACTTTTTAGGAGTGAATACTAAATTGCCATATTTTGTTTTCCCTAAAGGACAGGGGAGGAAGGATAATTATGACTTCTTCCCATAAACGGACATAGTGACTGCAACAGACATCAGGCAGATGAACTAAGTGAAAAACACAATGCTGCAACATCTTGTTACAAGCTGTCCATGAATAAATTCAGGATATCAACTGGGTATCAGATAACTTTGGAAATCCTTGTGAGCCTTGGGAGATACATGAAAGCCTCTTTACCCAGGGCATTTCAGGAATCAAGTTGCAGTGGCCATTTCTGGATAAGTCAAACTCTCACTTCTCCTGTATGCTAATATTTGCAAACTTAAAAGCATAACAACAACAATCAAACTGGGAGCACCAGAACAGATTCTGGCCACAACAGATCCTACCTAAAGCGACAGGCATGCTCAGCTTTCTTGAGTTTAACAGAAACACTACTTTTGGAAATACTAAATCAGGGGAAAGATGTTAGATTTAGTATTTTTTGTTCTCCAAACTGGTCTGCTTGGGTCAAAGAGCTATGAAATACAACTTCTAATGCTTTAGTGATTCAGTCTTGCAGGGACCACTAGAATATTATGGCTTTAAACTACCAATTCCAACAACTCTGCAACTCCCTAAGCTTCAAAATGCACAGTGGCTTTAAATGCCCACCTGTTCAACTACTTTGGCTGCTGCAAACCATCTTGAGCACTGCTTCAAAGCAACATCTTTCCAGTGCCACACGTTTTACTGAAGGTCTGAAGTATTTTGTTGTGGCTACACACACTGGTAACTTACTAAGCAATTATGTCAACAGATTCAAGCAGAGAAGAGTAGAGGTTCAGATTTTTTTTCTTTCCTCTCCCAGAAAACTGGCTACCTGACTGCCAGATCAGGGTAGAATTTGGAATTTGTTTGTAATTGATATGTCACAAATAACAGCCACCAAGACATCCACACCTTCCCTCAAGCAGTCCTTTAGACTATGCCAAAAATAACAGTTTATTTTGCTGGGGAGGAGAATGGTTGTGTACAGATTTTATTCCACACACAAAATCTGACATTTCCAGCAGCTTTGTGCTCCCGAAGGGCAATGAGAAAATTATCCAGCTCAATCCTCTATGGTCCAGTAGCACATGAACTGTCAAAGGACAGAGTGGGAAACACAAACTGTTTCCACTGTGCTGCAAGGAGTGATCTATTCCAAGGCAGGATGAACAACAGACATGGGAGAGGGAAATCCACAACCAGTGACCAGACAGCCTGGCAAAAACTCACTTAGAAAACAGCAAGGAAGAAACCTGAAAATAAAATTTCAAATAATACCACAGGCTACAAACCTCTTTCAATTCCTCTCAGGCAAGCCTAAGGCACAAGTGAACTGATCACAAAATACACAGGCCTTTTTCTATTAACAGGACTAGAGTTTAATTATGACCTAAAGTGAACTGAGCTAGCATTTACAAATTTTACCTCTGAGACAGGTATTTAGAAGTCAGATGGTGCTGCTGCTGACTACAAGAGACATTTGCTTAGCTCTTGCACCCTCCCACCCAACAAAGTCAAGCCTCTTATTTAGTTCAATTATAGCCATTTCTCCTATGAATTAGAGTTGGCCATATATAAGAAAATAATTATCACAGCCTTTAACCTGAAGAGTTATTTTTTGTGATAACTTAATGCTTCTTTGGTTTAAGTCTGAAATACTATGCTGAATATGTACCTTTTAGAGTCAATATTAGAAGCCAAGTTTTTATATAAGAGTTTTTAAATAGGAGTATTTGTGGATGCATTAGAACTGTAATATTACAGGGTCAGGGTAAGATTTTAGCCCTTGAGAGGAGAGAGCAAGTGGTGTGCAGATGTGCAGTAGCTTCATCTACCCACTGCTAGGAGTTGCTGCTTCACTTTTCTTTAACAGATACTTCTTACATAAATTCAGCAATGAACTACCCGAGATATGTGCTTGGACATTTACAGCCTCTAAGAGTTAATAGAAAATAAAATAAAATTCAGCAGCATTTCAAGTCAATTCCGTGATTGATACAGCAGCGCTATAAAAATCACGAGATCACCAGGGAAGTGCAACAATGGAATAACCATGCAACTGTTACCAAACAACGCTGATATTGTCAAGATTTGGTATGGAGGGAGGGAAGAGGGTGGGGAAGAGGGAGGGGATTTGTATTTGCTCCAAGGACAAATAAAGGCTATTACTCCATTTTTTGTTATTGCCACAAGAAACAGAACTGTTAATATTAACTTCTATTTTATTGAAACAACACTAAAAAGTTGCTCAGTTGTAGAAAACAAACCTCTTAGGTGAAGAACATAATTACCTAAAATATCCAGTTTTAAGACATACATACACCACAATTTAACAGTACAATCCCTCTGTTTAAAAAGTAGTATTTAAGCCACTTAAGAGTTACATTCAGCCATATTTATACATGTTAAAAAAGCACTACTTTTTTCCCTCTCAAATATAAAAACTCAATTTTATTATAAAAGCAATTTCCTTGTTCTTAACAAAGGCACAAAATGACTGAGGTATCCATATTTCTTGCCTTACAAGAAGGCTTGGAAGTAAAGGAATCACATACCTGTATGTGGGGCCATGAGGCTTCAAGAGTTGGTTCATCTTCTTCTGGATCAAAATCTGGGTTATCACTAGGTGGAAGTGTTCTGAAAATATTAGAACTAATCTGCAAGCAAAAAAAAAAAAAACAACAAAAAAACGTGTATCACTGTTTATGCTTTCACAGATCACACTCATTAAGGTACTGCATTTATCCTGAAATCAAATAAAACAAAACCATGCTAAAAAAGTAACATAAGAAATCACTACCTCATTTTTTCAAAACTGCAAAATACAAACAGCCAGAAGTCTGTAAATGTCCGTGAAAATAAGAAAGTAACTTTCGTCTCAGCTGCTTTACAAGCTTGGAGCTAGACATGGTCATACTCCAGAATCTTCCCTGAAACTACAGAAGCTTAAATAAGCTCCCAATAAAAAACCATTTTAAACTACATGACACCAAGAGCTGTTTTTATATAAGACCTCAAATAAAACATAACTAATCAACTACGATTTAAAGAGAGCTCTCTCCACATAAGAGAGAGCATGTCTGCCATGTAAGACAGACAATCCCAAAAATGTATCTTATTTCTACAGTTCTTCACTTTACTTGATTTCAAGATATTTCTGTTTACATTTTTCACCTTTGAATATTTCAAGATGCTTCAAGGGTTTGAAAAGTTAGAAGCACGTAACCATTCTAGCTTTTCCATTTCACGTAGTAGCTATTTTTTCTTGAAGTTACTCTAGGTTACTCTTAGTATGATACAGTCACATCAAATCAATTTCAAAAGGACAAGTTTAAAAAGGTTTCTTCAAGGATTTTTTAAGTATATTGAAGTATGGATAGAAGACCACTCAGATTTCAAAGGAAAAATGTCATCTCTTGCACCAGATATCACATACTGGATTTAAATCTCTAACACAAACAAAAGAGAACATGAAGATCATTTAATTTCTGCATTTTCTACCATTCTAACAGGAAGAAGTTTAACCCGACTTTTCCAATCACCTTTTTAACTCTTTTAGACTTTTTTATCAAATCTGTTTCAAGCAGCTGCTTATCACCCAAGCCTACTAAGCACAAAAGAAACTGTTCGACAATTTGCAGAAAATCCTCCTGCACATATTCCAAGGAGTCTCCAAGGTGTTTGAAGAATCTAGCAAAAGGACTTTAGAAAGATCCTGAAGTCACCCAGCTGGCTCTGCACATAAGAATCAGCTGCTTCATTAAACAAGATACACAGCTATTGCATAAACTGACTTTTCATTTCATCCTATGCCCTTTGTTCTGTGTCGTGTCACTGTCTCCTGCTGGGACACAGCAAAACTGTGGTGCTGCTGTCCTGGATTGGAAGGGCAGTGAAGTTCTGTGGGCTCAGCTGTCTCCAAGCTTAATGCACAGAAAAAACAACAAAAAAACAAAACAAAAACCCAAACCAAATAAAACCACCCAAACAAACAACCAACCCCATAAAAAACAGTACAGGTATTCTTTAATGTAAACACAAGGGAGTTGGGATTCCAAAACTCAGGAACAAAAGACTGGGGAGGGGGAAATAGGAGTCAGAGAACATTCAAAAACCAGCATTATAATCCTGGCTCTCTTATTTGCTTTGTTTACTCTTACCAGGTATTCAAGAAAACCCTCCAGCATATGAATCAGTGTCCTACAGAGAATGTTCTACCACTGCTTGCAAGTGTTCAGGTAACATCTCCTGAAAACATTTATTTTTCTTTCTAGGTGCATCTTGCTGAACTGAGGTGGTCAGCCTTCAGCACAGAACCTCAGAGTAGTGAGTAAGTTTCATGTCCAAAACAAAGCTACTAAATATACTTCTGTAGCAGAAACAATTAGCAAGCCTCTCAGCCAGGCCTTTGGAAAACCAATTGTGTGATTTTCAGAGTATTCAGTACTTCAACTAGCATTATTCATCTCCCAAGAATGTATGAAACTTATAATAAAGCTTGCACCCTTTTTACGTATTAGCCTGTCTCCCCCAAAAAACCCAGTTAATTTACTTCATTATGTTTGCAATACTTTAGCAAATTCTTCTCTATAGCCTCTCATGTTATTTAAAGCATTATTTTTCTTTCTTAAGTAGTGTTTTATCCCAAAACTGTGATTTCAGAAACACAAATCATAAAAGATTTTTAAAGCTGGACAGATTTAGAAAACATCAGCTTTCTAAATTAAACCTCAAATTTTCCAAAAATGACATCAGAAAATGTGACAGTTAGTGTACTGAGATACGGCAATTGTATTTTATTAAAACAAAAGAAGTTTCTTTTTGTCTGTACTTTTGATCTAAACACTTGAAAGATACTAGGTTCAATTCCAATTTCTGAGTGTGCAGATTGAGGATACCTGATTTCTTTTAAATTCTGAATTCATTACCCATACAGTCTGTTAGGACAATCTCATTACATTAGATTTTTATATGCTGCTGGGGAACAAGGCGAGGTTGATAGGCACAAGGAGATGAAGAGTTACATTTACTGAAGAGACACTTCTGTCATGTTCCCAAAACTGATACAAGGTAGAACTTTCTTATTTCCCAGGAAGTTTTAAGACTTAAAATATTCACAATGCCAAACCCTGTTTTCCTTTTAGCTTCAGAGTGCTTTTAACTGAGAATTTTCAAACAGAGGAGACACTCTAGATGACCCGGAACAGAGGTGCACTGACTGCTGTGCTACACCTTAAAAACTATTTGTAAGCAAAACTCCTCCTCAGCTGAAGAAAAATCAAGTTGCCCAGGGCACCAAAAAGATAACCTACAGTGTGTCCTGCACATCTGTTTAAACAAGACTTTTTTTGTAATGATGTTGTTCCATCGTCAGTGGCTTGAAATAACACTGGTATCATTTCAAGCTCCCTGCCTCAGGATCCAAGCAGAGCAGAGACAACCACAGGAGCCTGTGTGATACTTGGCTCAGCAGCTATCCTGGCAACAGAGACCAGTGAAGGAAAGAATGACAGACACCTCCTCACCTGCACAGACCTTGCCCATGAACTGGTCAGAAAGAACATTTTATTTCCCTTCCTGCTGTCTTTAAGGCATTGTTGACTTTGCCTCCCCACAGCTCAGGGGACTCCAAGGAAACCTGTTTGAAACCTGAGGCTGTTTCCTCTGTGAGCTGGAGAGAAGTTGTCCCAGGCCTAGGGAAAGACAAGGGGCTTTGGAAAGACATTGGTTTTGCTTCTGCCACTGCTGCCACTCTGGCTTTTTTCAGGGAATTTTTTAGTCTGTCCTCTACTACCAGCAAGATTATAGTTGGATTTCATTAAGGCCATTTCTACTTTTTCATCCCAAAAGCACACTTTAAACTCTGCAGTAAAAGTCTGGGTTTTTTTCTTCTAATGTAGGAACACTGAACAGCCTAAAAACTTAAAACCCGAACAAAACAAAAGTGGTACAGTAACTCTTCAATCTCTTGCAAGTTTTGCTACCAAGAAAGGCCTTGAGTCTGACACAGGTGTTATGTAGAGGGAGAGACAGACCCATGCAGATTTTTTTCTGAAAGCTAGTACTTTGTCCTAATTCACAGCAAAGGCCTTTTCTGCTGCCAGTTGCCAGGGAGATTAGAAATACTATTCAAGCTTGGAGAGATCTTTTGTCTCAAGCTCTCAAAAAGCTCTCACTGAGCATTTAAAGCTCTCACTGAGCTTCTTCACTTTCTGTCATTTTAGGGGAGAAAAGGAGATGGAAATTTGTTATGGAAGGAAAAACAAGCATCCACAGAATCCAATCATCTGCACAACAAAAAAACCTCAAAAGAACAGCTCAACACCACCTTATCTCCAAGAAAAGAAAACATCTCCACTATAAAAGAAAACCTCCCTTCAACAAGTACTGTGGGCTAGTTAGTATATTCCTTCTTCTAACAAGGGGCTACAGAGGGTACACAGAATAAGAAAATACTACCAGGATTCAGGCTTGCTGCCACCAGCAGCAAGAAAGAAAAAGAAGCCTAGGAAGAGGTGAACATACTTTGTCCTTTATTTTCTTATGTAAAAGACATTTAGGACAGAAAAACAGGTCCTTTAAGAAATGAAACTATACAAAACCCCCCAGCGTCCTAGATTTTTTTGGTAAAACTTAATAAGCATCTGCTGAAACAGCCAAAACTATTAAAAGGGTTTCAATAATCCTAGCCCTGCAGTAAAATGGCAAAACTTCCACACTTATTTACATTAAAGATCTGATCTTCCCTATCAGTTGCCCAGAAAAAAAACAAAAACAAACAACAAACCACCAAGCAACAAATAAAATGAACCATAAGAAAAAACTAGCTTGTACTGTATAGAGAACTACACAAGTTGCAGGCTGTATATTTGAACTGCTCTGCTTACGATCCTGAGAGGTCTTTTAAAGTCAGCAATTTATCTATGTAAACTTCACCAAAGTTTAGAGAACCATTAATGTAAATGCATGAGCACTAAAGCCATTGTTCCTACATTTCACATTTCTAGGGAAAAAAAAATAATTTCAGATTATTCTCAAGTGTCTTTCAGTTGCATTCCCAGTACATGGAGTACAGGCAGACCAAAAACATTACTTAAGTAGCATTTGAAAATGCACATAAACACCTGGGAAAGTCAGCAGATAACCACAAATATTTTGTTCATTATTCAACAAGCCATTAGAGTAATTGCATGGGACAAGTCATCCTATGGTTTATAACTTCAGCAAACCACTTAGGCTACTCTAGTACAGCTCTCCAAGGCCAAAATAATAACAAACAGCCATATAAAGTATTTACAAAGCAGAGTTGCTTTCTTATACTGATTAATCTTTCTGCTGTCACCAGTACCTGCAGCAATCACTACCAGAAAACTTTAGCCTAACTCTCCATTGCCACTAGAAAATAAAGATAGGCAGACTGAAATAGTGCCATTTTCTGAAAGAGAACAACTTTAAAGCTTACCCAGACTGCAGGTATCTGCAGTGCACCAGTTCTTTCACTTTAATTAACCTGAATGCATCATGTTTCAGCTAATAATTAAGACTTGCAAGTTGTTTGTTTTTACAAGCCTTTCTGAGCCAAGTTATCATTAACAAATTATATTATATTGTATAAGCAGAATAACCAACCACAATTCTGAGTTAAATGCCATTAGAGTCATAAACTGATGATATTTTATTAAAATACAAACTATAACAGGAGCATTCTACTTACCATTTTCACTATGTCAGCATAAGCTGATTCAACAATCACTCCACGATTTGTTGAAACATATTCAACCAGTTCATTCAGTGTTGCTCTCTTGATTTCTTTGCTTTTCAGGTCTGAAACAGAGTCCATGAAGTCAAAGAGCACACAACACTGTTGCAACTTCTGACAAAAAAGATCTTGCTGTTCATTGAAGGTGGCATCTGTAAAAGAAAAAAAAACCCCAAACACTTAAATCTGTAGAAGCAAACACAGGATTTCTAAATCTGTTTTGTTGGCAAGAATTTGCATAGCTATGACTTGTTTTTTTAATGGGGAAAAGTTGTGCTTCATAGTCAGCAAACTAATAGCAAATTATTAAGCAATTTTGCCAAAACTGGAAATATCTGTATGTTAGAATGGAACACCCACCATCCCCAACTTTTGGTATATGAAAGAAATAATGGACAAAGACATGGCAGTAAATTTATTTACCAGCAATGAGTTACTGAATTAACTTTATTTTAAATACAAAACATTAACAAGTCTCAGCCCTCCATCACCAAAAGTCATATCCAGAAGCAGCGCATCAAACTAACCTTTCATTCATCCGATTTGTCTCATTCTGCTCCCTAATCCTTTATTATGTAACCTGCTTAAAAGCTGTAAAATCTGCTTTGAAGGAACCTTGTCTTTTTACCCCAATGCAAAACGCTTCACATACTTTCGATATCATGTGATCAACATTTCTCTGAAGAAAGAATTCCAATACTTCAAAAGGATTAATCCCGAATTTTAATGCTTTGGTCTAAATAATTTATGACAATCTTAGTCATATAAGGGTTTTCCAGATTTTTTGGCCTATTAAGACAATGTGTTTGGCTGTGACTTAGCTTTTCATTTTAGCATTCAATACCTCTGTAATCTGATAAGCAGAATTCCTCCATTAGCATTTCACATTTACTCTAAAAGAGACAGATTATCAAGCACTACACTCTACAAAAATTTAATACATCCTTAGTATGTTATAACTGTTCCAAAGCTGCATTATCGTAACAACCATAAAAAAGTAATGGTTTTAACTGAAAATTTGGTTTAATATGTCTTTTGTTCTTGTTTTCAACTGTTTATAGGGGTTCAAAGCCACTGCACCAATACAGCATCACCTCATCTATCAGCCAGTTGGCATTTCACTCACTCTGGTGAAAAAATAGTATTCCCAATTTTATCTCCAAATAAAGAATACTCTCCCCTGAAGAATTTTCAAGGCTGGTCTACAGCCTGACTACATCCCTTAGCATCATTCATTCACTGCAGTATTGCTATGAGCACTGCTGTTTCAACACCAAAAAAAATGACCAATACAAGAAAAGGCAATTGAGTACTGAAAACCTTAAGTCTCACTTTAAAACCTGAACAAATCACAAAAAATCTCATGCTTTTCTTTAATGTTTTAGAATTATTCAAATTCAACAAACTTCATTAAGTTTATACCTTTAACAGTTCACTCTGATAATGCCCGTTTCTCAAGTTTCCTACCAAAGCACCTTCCATTTAGTGGCTGGAACAACAACAGTCAACAGCAGCTTGAATATTCAGTAGTTATCTGATAGAATTGCTTCGTTTCCATAAGCAAAAGGTAATTGCTGCACTGGACTGACACGCCTCCACTGTAACCCATACTGCTGGATGTGCCCTGGAAACTCAGGCTCCAGAATACTGCCCTGTGCTCCCTTTCCCCACCCGACAGTTATGATCCTATTAGCTGAGCAGAACAACTTCAGGGAGCTTTTGAACGAGCCAACAATTACTACTCCCTCATGAGGAACGATTCACACTTCTGAATGTCAATTTTGCCATTTGAACCATTTTCTTTTGAAGAAAAAACCTTTCAAGATGCTTATTTCACTCAGATAACTACAAAGTCGCGAATTGTTACACTGTACAAAATAATGAACATCAGCTGTAAAAACATTTGTAAGTTACATAACATTTCAGCTCAGATCTTCTAATATTCTACAGCGGATTGCATGAGTAAGTATTGTATCATAGCAACAAAGCAATAACAGTGACATGCTGAGGATAAAATCCAAAAAAGCCTAATTTAAGGAACCGACACAGGGAGGGCAGCTTTTTTTGTTGCTAGCCCCAAGCTGATAGCCAAACTAACACAGGAACTAAGCCTACTCTTATTTTCCCTCACTACAAACTCAAATATAGTCTGAGTTACAAAGGTCCACAAGTGAGGCACAGCTAATACAATACAGTTAGCTGATGACTAAAAAAAAATTCAAAAATTAAAAATGAAGTATCACTAAGCAAAATTTCCTTAGAAGCTTCAAAAATCAGCAGACAGCACCTGAATACTTCTAACCATGGTTCAAACAGACTAAAGACCTCAGGTTAAAAGCCAGTAACTGGAATTCATACAAAATAATTAAATCACTTACTACCTTCCCTAGGATACCAAATAAATTCCTGCATTAGCCACTTCTGGTTAGACACCAGAATAAAAGACAACCTCTCCCCTGCATCAGCAGTCCATTTCATTAGCAACCTGATCTCTCTCAATTGGACATGTTCCCTCAAACAGAAAACCCACCCATTACTCTGTTTTGTTACTATTAAAACATTTAAAATAAAACCAAAGGAAGTATCTTCTTCTAAGCATACATACTTTCTTGTACTTACAAGAGGAAACACAATTATTTTATCAATTCATTACTCTAGTCATCTGCAAGAGATGAAAATTATGTGCAACCATAGCAAAAATAAGGTAACATGAAAACCAGTTCTGTTCTATCAGCACAATCTGTCTTCATGTGCTCAATCCCTGCTTGACACATTGCACATTTGTCCCAGGAATGTTATGAAAGGTACCATGGGAACCACCAAGTGATTGAGGAAAATTTGTTTGTCAGATAGGGTTCTTAACTTTTCAAAGCCTTGCTTTTAACTACCCCAGCACAGTGAAAGCTAGACAACTTTCTACCACAACAAAATCATATCACAACAGTTTATTCTAGTTCTAGGAACAAAATAAACTGTGCCACCATAACTACATGAATACTGGAGCTTTTAGCTTTAGTATTTGAACAACCCATGGCATGATTTTTAAACCAGCTTCAATCTAATATTCCATGAAGATTTACATCGTACATGTGGAATTCAAGGTAATTGTTATTCTTCAAATACCCCAAATACCATAAAGACCACAGAAGATAAATTAGGTTCAAAGTAGACAGTGGATGCCTCAATGAAACAACCCTGAATCGAGCATGATGATGGGAAATCCTGAAGACAAAAACTTAACACCCAGCACCAAAAGATCTATTGCAAATTATGATCCACTTTAATCATGACTTGCCTCTGGTCATTTCCATGATAAGACAGTAGACAGCTTGTACCCGATTAAAATACTTAATTTGATTGTTGCACTTCATAATACTTAAATTCTCCACAGACTGTTTCTACTGTTTACAACCCCCCGCTTCATTACAGACAGTAGGCATGATAATAAAGGACAGAAAGTAGCAATTTGACTTGGAAGTTCTTCCTGAGCAGAAGTTTTAAAATGTTGAAACTGCATGACTGTACAGATTTGTCTCTAAATTGAATGCTTTCAGATTTATAAGGTCATCAATACAAATCTGAGCATGAAATATTGAGTTAAGAGACTAATTCTTCCAGGGAAGGCCCAAATAAAATATGGAAAGAAAAAGAGCTTCACAAGAGCTACTTTATTGGTACATAGCTGTAGACAAAAACACACTACAATGATGTCTTCCTACAATACATTTATCTCTTACGTTTACAGGCCTTCCTCCTTGAAGGAAAAGAAAGATAATTCTCCTTTCTCAACACAATTGTTTACCCAAGATCTTCAATCCAAAGCCAGAGAACCAAACATAATCCTTGATTAATCAGCAGAAACCAGACTCTAAATCCACAAAAACTCTCTCAACTACACAAATGGCAAGTTCAAAATTCATAGTTTCCCTGCCAATACAAAATAAACCCCCTCAAACATTTGCAAACATTTTCCATTTATTTTTTTAAGTCTCAATAATTAAATAGTTCTACTTTTTCCTGAAAGAGCTACCCCAGGAAGATGCAGAAGCCAGAGGAACAACCAAGGAGCTTTTGTCTGACAGCCTCTTAAAGCAGTTCATACACAGCCCTTTCAAGCACTTAGAGGACAATGATATTATGGAATAAACTAACACCTATCTCCTCAGAACTTGGTAACAATCCTACATAATTCCCTGACAAAGTGAATACATGGAAATGATTATGCCATAATTATGCTGCATTCCACAGTGCAGAGTTTAGGATTTAGTCTCTGCTGTCTGGTTGCACTTACTGCACTGTATTCAGCTGCACTCAGTGGTGGAGGGATCTGCTAGAGCAGGATGAAGCCCTAACACCGACATGGAGAGAGGAGCATGTGGACTATGAGACATCAAATCTCTGGATTTGGTTTTGGGGTTTTTAATTTAAAGGAATCAATGGTTTTGTACAGCCTGCTCTTTTCAGAGACACCACTAGTCTGAAAAGGAGATACTGTGATAAACTCTGCCCCACTTACATAAACCAAGCATGGGGAGTCCCATTTGACCCAAATTTAATATTTGGTTTTGTAACGGAGAGCTCTTGTGTATATGACTGTTGTGATCTCTCCTAGCATCTGAGTGCCAGTGCTGATGTTACAGGCATGGCAAAACAATGTTAGGAGATGCAGTTTTTGGTGCAGCTGATGTCACAACTGGGCACAGAGTCGCTGGCTGACAGAAATTGAAAGAGGTCTCTCTCCCTGCTATCCCCTTTCCCATTTACTCCTCCCCTCCCCTTCTCTGTTCCAGTCACATCCATCCATCAGCACTGGCTCTGGAACTCGTCAGGCTCTTCCTAAGCTGCTTTAACTCAATAACATGGTCATATTAGTGAGGTTAAATGGCTTCTGGAGGGGCCTGATGTGCATCAGCTCTGGCACAGGAATAGAGACAGGAGCAGAAGCTCTGCACAGTGAGCTGCTAAGTTAGTTTACCATCTCCTCTGGAACAATACCATCCAAATACTGAGGCATGAGATAATGTGTAGTAAGATTTTTCAGTTAAGTGAGACACTTTTGAGAATAATTCATTTTGGATTTTGTGTTTGTTGTGGGGTTTGGTTATTTTTTAGGGTTTTGTTTTTTTTTTTAATCACTTTAAACTCCCCTTTAAAGAAAAAATGTAGCTCCTGTATACCTGGCTGCCCAAGCCAAGTATACTTGGCTGGTAGTGTATAACATTCCCCAGTAACTCAATACTCCATCAGAGGAGAAATTCCCACAATTCCAGCTTTTGGCAGCTCAACAGCCCCACTGAAACTGATGGGGCTACTCAGACAAGCTCTGTGCAGCACTGTAGGCATCCAAGGAACTTTTCATCAATATTTTCAGGTTTTCCACGTTAAAAAAAAAACTTTGTCACCCTAAGGAATAAGCACTATTTTTTTAACAGACCAGAGTTGTAGGTTTTCCCTCTGCCCCCTCCAATCAAGAGTTCAAAGAATGTATTTTCAAATTACCTGTTACCCCAAAATCTACAGCTGTTGCTAGGACTCCAGAAGGGGCTGAGTGAATTTTTCTGCATGTTGTCAGTAAACAGACTCTGACTTTCCAGGACAGATAAGGGAGTCAGAACAACATTATGTATCCTAAAAGTTAACCAGCTCCTTATTCAATAGTAAATTTGTTCACTAGAGAATGAGATTTGGAAGCAATGAAGTAAAAATGCATTTTAAATCATTACTGAAAGGAGCTTTATACTACCTATAGGAGAGAAACAAAGACCAAAACAAAACAAAAAACCCACACAAAACAAACACAAAAAGGACTTGGCACAGAACTACCAAGTTGGTCAATCCTGTCTAGGACCCATGTGCTCACACTAACATTTAACCTCTTCATTTCAGAAATCAGGACTGCAAAGGGGCAATCAAGATAACAAGCTTCTCCTGTATTCCCATTTTTAAGTAAAGTATTCTGTAGATGGGCATCAGGCAAGATCTGCACACTGTGGCACCCTCCAGACATTAAATCTCCTGTCTCTTTTGCTCTAGTAAGAAAATCAGAAATTTTGATCATTGGAATATTCTGAATTTAGGATTAATTCTGTGATACATGCCAGGGAAGGGAAAAAAAAAAAGGAAACCACATATTAGAAGTAAAACTAGATGAGAATAACAATCAACAATTCCTTTTATTCACACACAGCACTGTGATTTAGAGAGTTAGTTACAAGTCTAGGTTACAGATAATTTTTAAGTCATTTAGTAAAAAGTACTCCTGGAAAGCTGTCTCCCACCCAGTAAGATATTGTTTGTTCAGAGAGTCTCATCTGCTGCTCCACATGCCCAGCAGTCGACCTCAACAAATCAGTCCAGAAAATCTGAAAAGCCCACGCTGATCTAACAACATCTGTCACAAACTCTGTGATACGGCTTCTTGCAATGATAATGAACTGCAAGTGTCTTATCTAGATTGTTTCTACCATCTTCCAGGCTTTCTTATAACCTCATACAGTTAAGAGTCTCCAGTTACTATCATGTTAAATCCCTTGATTTTATTTAAGATTTGAGTCAACCAAGACACTTCAGAGAGTAAGAAAGTACTGAAATGCTTTTGTATTAATAGCCCTATTTCTTACTCTCTAATTACAGAAGAGAACAAGCAGTTAAGATGCAACAAGTAATACAAATTATCCTCTTGGTCTTTAAAGTTAGACTCTAGTAACTGGGTCTACCACAATTCACCTTATTTCTATCACACTTTCTAAAAAAAATGAAGAATTAAAGCACCATTGGTTCTTTTAACAAATAAAAGCTCACCAAGCATACCAATCACTGGAACAGGAACAAAAAACACCCTAAAGTCACCCTTTACAAAATATACAAGTATAACAATACAAAGGTTACCTCAAGAGCACATCAGCAGTTCAGAATCTAGCTGAAATTCAGTTCCATGCAACAACAACAAGGAAAAGCAGGGGAAAAAAATTGTTCAATGGATTGACACAGTTGAATCAGTGTCATTTTTGAAAGTACTAAGGAGTTCAGAAATTTGCACATGGCTAACCATATGAAGTTTTGCTCAGAGTGAAACTGTATTTATTAGAAAAGGCAAAAAAGTTTTACTTCTTACACAGCTGAAGTATTATATTTTCAAAAAACAATTACCTCCCCCACTGCTCTTGAAACAAGCTTGGTCCCACCTATAACTCAACTAAAATGCTCTCCAATGCATTCATTTATGGTTTTGACACTGCTATTGTATTTGCTGTCATAATTTAAAACCCATACAGCAGTTTTAGTGACTGATCATATGGCAGGGTAAGCCTTTTTTGAATATACCCAGAGCCTCCAAAAAATAATTTAAAACAGGAATCTGCCTCTTTAAGGAAGAGACGTCTAAGGGTGATAAATCCTATTGTGGAATTCATATGCATAGCCAGGTCATTCAGTCAGGAAAAGAGAGTCATTTTTTGAATGGGAAATTGTTTCTCAGAAGATGTGAATATGGGATAGATAGAACCTTTAACTGAAAATTACAGAAATTGATACACAGGCCCAAGAATTGAAATTGCTTTCCCAAACAGAGAGGACAGTTCCTAAATAGCTTTTTAAATATTGAAATGCAACAAATTATTTTGTTATGGCAAAACAGAGATGCTTTCAAGAAGTCCTCTTAACAAGAGGACAAATAAAGATCAAGGTATAGCCCTGTGTATGTAAACAGGTCTTTTTTTTTTTTTAAATCAAACTCAGGTTGCACTGAATGAGCCACAAGGTGAAAGTACCCAGAGATGCTGCACAAGCAACTTGCTACTCCAGGTAATTCACTCTGTGCCAGGAAAATTAACCACCAACAAAACCCAGGGGACTATAGAAATGGAAGGACACTACAGACCAAGCTTCTGAGAGCCTCAAATGAAAAAGATCAGAAGGGACAATTGGTATGATGCTCCATGCTCCCAAAAATATGACCTTATTTACACTTTTCCACAACTGGAAGCACTTGCCCTTAAACAAACACTATTTGTCAAAGTGCAATGGGTTCAACAAAATACTGGATTTTCACATGTAATTTTGAATATGCAATAGAGCCCTTGAGGGTGTGACAAGGATGAGGGTGTGAGGGTGTCACATCTACCCTGCTAAGAATTAAAAGAACAATCTGAGCAGCTCTGCTCCCTATTTTGCCCCCCAACAGCTGTAGTGCTCTGCACAAATTTTACCAGGGCACACAGACAGCTGAAAAGCAGGTGACAAAGTTGTGTGCCACACAGGCTCAGTAAAAATTTCAGCTTAATACCTGTTATATAGGACTGCATAAATAACATTTTCAATTCACAGGGACCTAAACACTTTGCTTGAACAAAACAAATTGACTTGTACCTTGTAAGTCTGAAGGGACAGCAACATTTACAAAGCAGTATTTACAATTTAAGTTCCCTTTAAGTCAACTGCAAAACTCCTGTCTGACTGACATTATGGTAGTTTATAATTAATGAGTGGTAATTATGAAGTATGCCATAAGTGGATCTGTGTTGCAAATTATTAACAGATTAAAAGTCTATTAACTTCCCCATCATTTCCTCACCATATCTAATTTTTAGTAAGATGATGAAGTTGCTCCAGTTTGGCATCACACAAGAACATGCAAGTCAACACAAAGCAAGTTTGTTTCTTTATTTTCCAGAAACTGAAGAAACACTCATGTAATTGTCACACAGCAATTTTAGTGCTAAGTGAAATATAAAAATACCCTTCATTGAAACCAAGGGTAGCTGTTAAACACAATTTAACAGAAGTACAGAAACTTATTTTGTAGTTAATTTAGCACTTAGCTTTTAAACGTGAAGGAAATGCATAGAAGAGTAATTTAATAGGAAATGCATGCCAGAGGAAACAGCCAATCTAACTTTTCAAAACATAAGGAAAACCCACCTCTTCCTTTGAATTCCTGTGTAAATCTGTGTGGAAGTTACAAATACTGGATTAACTCCTTGGATAAATACATAGTTTACAAATTGGCTAAACAAGCGTTTCTTACTTTTCAAAATCTTCTTGGATCAATAAGGAGATACTTTATAATTATGTTGCAGTGGAAAGAACTATGATTAAATTAGACAGGGAACAAAGGTGGAATCCTGGTTGTGCTGCATTCAGCGACCCAACTCCCACCAACCTGAACAAGAACAGATCATCCTGAGCACACAAATACCCAACATTTGTGGGATCTCTTTGCTTAATTTAAGTGAAGTAGACATTTAGACTCATAAATAAAAAGTTAAGATAATTTTTTCATCAATTTTAAGCACACTCTAACAGTTACACTCTTTCTACCAAAAACTCTAAATATGTAGTGTTCAGTAATGAGGGAACCTGCACTTCAAGTCCTCTCCCATTTGGCAAAATCTCTTGGCTATTTTTTAAACTCATTTTACATCATTTTGATGTATTTGGTTTATTTTGATCCTGCTTCCTACTCTTAATGGAAAATGAACAAATATGTATTACCAAACCCTGTCCTTCCTTACTTTACTGTAGGACCAAGCCCATATCTCTCAAGAGGGTGCTAATACTCACATCCTAATCTTTCTTCTCAAAACAATAACAACTGCTTTCCTACAGAATACAACTATGCTGAAATGCACAAGTTTGTTTCCCATACACAATTCAAGACCTAAGCTCAGTTCTCACTATTTGTTGCTTTTACATAGGGAACCAAAATGTTGCTGCTTAACAAGACTTCAATCTTACATATAGGTCATATTTCAAGCACAGAATTTGTAATGGAAAATACGGTACACTTCTCAAAAGTTTTACAGAATTACACTAAATTAGAACCTTTTTTTAAAAAAAAAGTTTTTTTCCTCTACACTCTCCCATACAACTTTACTTGGGATGAAATGAACAAAATAAAAACTGTGCCTCTGTATTTTGAATGACCAAGCACCCACAGAAATAAACCTATTAAATCACTTCTAAAAGCTCACTTGTTTATGCAGTGGTGCACTCTGCTAATCCTTTAACACAACTATATCAGAAACGAAGCTGTTTCTCCCCCTTCATGTTTAGAGACATTGCTGTGAATTTTTATTCCTGATCATTTTCAGATCAGCCTTCCTGTCCCATGCTATACTGTCCTCCTCTAAACTTGTTCAACCCACCTCTTCTTTCAGTTCTGAGGAAATCAACTGTGCCACTTTCATTGTCTGTTACCCACAGCCTGCCAACTCTCCAAGTGTGTGATGGTCTCAGACACAAACTTCCAATCAGTCATTTGAAACTTGTATAACATGTGGAAAGTTTTTCCTCTTATTGCAGGGAATAACTTTATCATCTTTTGAATTCTTAGTATTTTAAAAAATTATTTACTAGAAATAGAACATCTTCCTTTTGCAGTATTGCTCTTGAATAGACATGCACAAATATAATTTTTGCTGTTACTCTCACCTCGACCTCCCAACTCCTCAGCAAAATTTGTATTTCTCTTCTGAATATCAACATATCAACAAAACTGACAAAACCCATCAATTTCACCAAAGCTTTGCTCAGTAACATCAAGATAAACAATGGCAAAGAGAAGAAACAGAAGATGAGAATGAGGCAGAAATCTTTTCCCAATAGTAAAAGGCAGTGTAACAGCACCATTTTTATTTTTTAATCTATAGCCTTTTTTTTTACCATATTCATGCAGCAGTACATGCTACTCTTTTAGCAGGATAAGGTCTGCTGAGTTCTGATCAGACTACTGTTTGTTCCCATAGCCTCCATGCCCTCAAAAAACTGAGGCCTAGTATCCTGCATTTACCTTTCACCAGCCTTTCCCAGCTTCACTTCCCACTCCCAAATGCTATGTTATGCTCTCCTAAATTTTAAATTCTCAAGAAAAAAAAACCTCTCATTTGATGAGCCAGCTAATCTGCAATCAATTCCTGATGTACAGAACAAAAACCCTAAGCCTGTGAAGTTCAAGGAAGATCATGGCAAGTTCAAAATCCACGGCTGCAATGAGAAGTTACGAAGAAATTAGAAGAGAACATGGTAGGAAATATTTCCAGAAAGTTTCACATGAGTGTTGAGACTCCAAACACTGAGCTCCCTGCAGCCACTGGAGAGGAGCTGGCTTCTGCCCACTCTTCCCACTTTAGCTTTTCCACCATCTCAGCAGTTCCATACCATGCCTCCACCTGTACTTCTGGGCTCTTGCTTGTAGACAATGACAGGTTTTGCCTACATTGGCTGTCTAACTTGGCCTACTGCTGTCCTAGCAGTACTGCAGACAAGAAGCCCAAAGAAAGCCACACAGAGCAGCTTCCCACAGCATGGCAGATGGGAGCAGCACAGCAGATGCTGAAGGAGCTCTACGTACCAGCTTAGTAAATACCAACTCATCAGTCTTGCTGCTGAGCTACAACAGTTACAATTGGACCAAACAAGAATTTGGACCACATGAGATTCATGTGCATTAAAAACCACGTGCTAAGCTCCAAAGCACAGCAAGCATTAAACCTCAACACAATTCATGGGTTTTTTTTTTTAATATTGACACTATACAATTTATCTTTCCTCTAGTGTTCAAAGTAGTTTGAACTGGTTTTGCTGAAACTAAGAAAATTAGCCTGAGGAAGAGTTGAAAATAAAATTGTCCATACTTGGCATGGAAAACTTCAGTCCAAACAGTTCAGCAATGTTGTGAGCAGCTGAGAATAAAGTCTTGTGGAGGAAAACTGAAGGCAACCTTAACTACGATGAACTCTGCTTTCAAGTCAGAAACATACTATGAAACAGGCATCTTGTAGACAACATTATTCACTGGCCACAAATTCAGCAAAACTTGAGAGAAACTAGTTCAGCAATTATCTAATGGAATCAGTGATTCAGACTTTAAAAAGAAGCTGTCACCATCTTGTTTCTAGTAGAGCATTTTGCCAAGGCAATCTTCTAAAACAGGTGTTATTTACTACCTATTAAACCAATTGGGCTGCAGCTCCAACCCTCCAAATCCACATGCTGCTAAAAGCCATCATTTTAACATGCTAGATTAAAACAGGAGTCAGGACAACAAGGGTATAGAAGCTAAATTTTACAGCCTTCTCAATGGAAGTGGTTTTTTTTCATCAGAACACAACGCATATCCCCCTCTGCCCTTTAAAAGAATATTAATCTGTCTAGAACTGTTAGTATGACACCTTTTCAAAAGCACTGAATGATTTTTAAGATAGATGTTAAAAAACCCTCCAATCTATAGATTGAAGTAATCATCTTTTGATCAGATAGCCTGCAGCAATAACTAATTCCATTTGTACTTCCTACAGCAACTAACATTAAATTCAGCACCTGCAAAACTACTATCTGACTAAACCAGAAAGCAATGAATATGGAAAAAGAAATCTGATACTAAGCTGGCACACAGAAGATGTGAAAGATTGAAATAGAAAAGTTCATGTGAAGACAGTTAATAGGCTCTATATTTAGGAGTTGCTTTTGATGGAAGCATATTCCAAGACCAAAAATTCAAGTCTACGGATAAAAAGGTCAATTTGTTAAGAATAAAAACCAAAATGTTCTACTCCATAAACTAAGAACGGTTCCTTAATATAGAAAAAATTTCAAACAGCTCATTTTTCATGGAACTACTACAGCTTTTTCATCTGTTATAGGTTGTTAATTTCTCAAGATTTTAACTTCACTAAAAAGGAAGTTTTGACTACTTCATAGTACATCCTGCTGAGATTATAGTAAGAGGTAAACAAATTCCTCGCTAAACATCCTCATTTCTCATCTGAATTGAAGATTCTCACTTTTAAGGAAAAACTCATCCAAGATGATCACAGTTGCAAGGGATGTTGAATACAAAAGGTGGAGGATGGGGGACTACAGAAGAGGAAATAACAATGAATCATAAGGGACACCAAAAAAAGTGCAAATCTGAGAGAGAAAACTGTCCTTTCACTTATACATATTTATTAAGGCTGTAGTAAAAGTAAACCATTCTAAAACTTTGAAATACATTTTCCCTAGGAGAGCAAAGGCAACTTAATACAAGAAAATTCCTCTCAGCTGTTTTTAATTTCATTTATGTCACTCTGAAGCACACACTATGTGATTCAAAACCATTCAAAGGTGAGGCTTGAACTGATCCTCAGATTTAATAACATTAAAATTTTACCTATCAGCAAGGCCTCCCTGCAACATTCCCACAAAATCTTAGCTTGACCACAGCAACCGGTTTTCAGCCAAAGCCAAGCTCTCTCTCAAGGGTTTAAGCAAAGAACATAACCAGAGTTAACACCTATTTTACACCCTGTATTTGAATGCTGACACTACGCATAGGGAGGTCTTCTTAAAAATGTCTTCTCATTCCAGTACACTCCACCTCTGTAACTCTCAGCCCCACAGAGATCCCTCTAACTATTGCTAGTCCGTGGCTGAAAGATTTCTGGACTGCTTTCCAATTCTTCTCTTGTGAGGGTAAGAGGCATCAGGAAATGTTTATTCTTTCCAGCTACAGTTGACATGTTTGGTACACGGAGGAAAAAAAAAGTCTATTTGCTTTACAATCTGATGGGCCATATTAACTGTACTAAGTAAAAGCAACAAGTTGTGTTTTCTATTCACCACTTTCCACCTGTATTTCTACATGCTGCTTCAACCGAAAGTGACAGAGAAAGTGACAAAAGTGACAGGATCTACTTTCCTTTTCCAGCCCATCCCTGTAAATTCTGGCTCATGATTCTGTAGATGATACTACACTGACAGCATCAAAACTACTGCTGAATTCCATATGAACTTTACAGAATAAAGCAAAGGTTTATCTTCCCAAGACATGCGATTAGAACAAATAGTTGTATAAAATGATCCATTTGTAGAGAGAGCAAACTCTTTCTAGAACCTTTTTTGGTTTCAGGGGTAAGGAAGGTTTAAGAGGAAAAAGGAGAGAGGGAGCATTAACAGATGAAAAGAAACCATCCCATGTCCACAGCTACAAATCTAACATCACAAACCTAAGGGAGAAAAACAAGCAAAAGGAGTGCTGCTTGACTTTCTGCAAACTGGCTACTTGGGACACTACAGCCCATAAAAGTATATTTTGCCCACAATTTCTCTTCTGAAGCAGGTCTCCAAGGCAAGATTCCACATCTGAATCATAAGCATAAAGACTGAAGGGAGTTTCCTTTAAGAACCTAAGGCAATAAGGCAATTCAAACTACTATAAAACCCTGCATAACTGAAGAAATTCCTTTGCTGGTTTATGGCTTCAAATTTCCAAACATCTGAGCTGCTGATGCCACGCAAAATTTCTCTGTTACAAGTAAAAAGCTGTAAAACCACACTCGCAAAACTACAAGACTTAATAATGCAGAGTTTAAAATTTAATATTAAAGTCTCAGCTCCGCAAAGAATGTAAACTTGGACATTTTGCTTATTTAAGCTGAACTGCTCCCTGCATAACACACATATGTTTAACTGTTCGCTGGACCAGGATTCAAACTTTCTGAAGTCTGCCACCTATGTGCAGTATTTACCAAGGGCCTTTACAAAGTCTCAAGTGTGGTTTCTCAAATTCAGCTCTGAGGAAAATGTATTGTCTGAACAGCATGGGAACAACAGAAACTGAATCTTGATATCAAACATATTATCCAGGTTATAAAATCCTCACACCAAAGTAGTGGACCAAGACAGGACACAACTTCATAGAGAAAGGAAAGCCCAAAGCAAGCAGTGAGAACATCCTTGCTGTTGTTAAAACTAACACCCAAAACCACTGCAACAAACATGTTAAAATCAAACAAACAACCCTGCCCTTGCTACTCCCCTGCCTAAGCTTATTTCTAGTCAATAACATTTCTGCTAAGAGCCAGATTTATGACTCATGTACATCTGTCACTCAAAGAGCAGGGAAAAGTAACAGCCTTGAAATACTAGAGACATGATTGTAAATGGCATAAAAATCAAACTGAAAAAAATCCCACAACTCACTACCTAGGAATATTTTTAAGTTTGCTAAATCTTTTTCAGATTTTGGATATTTGCTGCAAATCATATTTTTTTTCCACCATCGTATGATGCAGCTTCAAAAGTCTTAAGACCTTAAAGCCAGTGGAAGCAAAATTAACATGCTAGGTCACATTAAGGTAATCACTCTCCCTTATTTTTCAAGTCCCTGACAAATGCTTTAATAACAAGTTTTGTATTCTCTCTCCAACACATACTTTTCATAATTTAAAAAATATACAGAAATGTATTCTGATCTTCAAAGACACAGAAGGTTGCAATGAACTTCGCTTCATTTTTTTTGACCTAATGAACTGAGACTTCTCAGATTTTAGCTGTAGCACAGCGGATAAAACCTTCTCTGTCTATTTTCCGTTTCAGCAGTGCCAGCATGCAGAGTTTTCATTCACTTGAGAGCGTCTCCACACAGCCCTGTGCTGGAGAAAGTCGCCGAGGCGACTCCTGGAGAGCAGCAAGACGTCGTTTCAACACCGTCCGACAGCGGAGCGAGAGCACGGAGCGAACGCGAACCGAACTCTCCGGTAACTCAGGATGTTGTGCCACGGGCAGAGCTCCTCTTCGCGAAACCCCCCGTGGGAGGAGCCACCGCCCGCTCCCAGGTTTTAGCGCTCAATTGCCTGCACTCCTGAACTCAACTTAGCGTCTACATCTTCCTCAGCAAGACCTTAAAACACACGCGAACCAGCCAGAAAAGGGGGGTGACGAGTTAGTGGAGTCAGCGCCCGGGACAGCGGCGCTGGTTTGTGCGAGCAGAAGAGGAATTCCTGCCGCGGGTCCCTACCTGGAAAGCACCGGGGGCAGGGGAGGACACGGCTAAAGGGCAGAGGGCGCGGGGCAGGGGCCAAGCCGGGGCGGGCGGTGTGGGCAGCGGCACCTGCAGCCGGAGGGGAGGGCGGGACGGCAGGCTCGTACCTTTGAGCTGGGGTAGCGGCGAGAGCTCCACCGGGCTGCCCTGGCTGCGGAACTGCGAGGAGCCCTGCGAGCGCTTCTGCCTCTGCGCCTTGCGCACCGATTTCCGTGTGAAGCCATCCACCTTCTCCGCGGCAGAGATGGCCGCCGACATGGCTGGGCGGCGGGGCGGCTCTCCACGAGCATATATTGTAACGGAGGGAGAAGCGGGCGGGCAAAAAACAAAGGGGCTTAAAGAAAAAAAAAAAAGCAAAAAAAAAAAAAAAAAAAAAAACCCAACGAAAAACACCACCAAAAACGAAGTCCTGGCTGCCCTCACACACCGCACCGACAAGGAGAGGAGCGGAGCGGGCTCTGCCGGGCGCTGGGGAGGCTCCCGGGTCGCTCCTCAGTTCCTGCTTCCCTCGCCGTTTCCTCCTCGCGCGGAGCCGGCGGGGGAACGGAAGGCGGGAGGAGGAGGAGGAAAGGGAAAACAAACAAACAAACCCAAAGACAACTTTGCCCAGCGGGGCGGGGGCGGGCGAGCCAAAACTTTCCCTCCCGGGGTCCCGCTGTCCTCAGGGCAGGCGCGGTGCCACCCGCCGTGGGACGGGCTCGGCGGCGTCGCTGCCCCGTTCCCGCCTCGTTCGCTCCGCGTCCCCTTCAATTGAGCCCGCTGTCATCGGCCGGACTCGCCCCTGGGCTTCAGCCGTTCGCCTCCACACGGCCCTCGTCCGCCCTCAGCCGCTGCCGGGCGCTCCCCGCGCCTCCGCCGTCATGCCGCCTGGTCGCGCTCCGCCAGAACCCCGGAGCCGCCGGGCAGCGGCCGCGCAACTTGGCGGAGCGAGCGGAGTTGAGCGGATG
>WBNO01029041.1:189046-208661 GCA_013400575.1 Peucedramus taeniatus | reverse complement strand
ATATATGAATTATAATTTTGTTCAACCTTCATCTTGCTAAATCCTTTGCAGGCAGGGTAGAAGGTAGAGAGAAGTTCTGATAGAATCACAGACACAATTCTAGTAGTGTTATCTCTCTTTGCAGAGATTTCTCCCAGATAATGCTTTTCAGCAGGGCAAAATGATAATGCGAAAAAAAAAATAAAATTGGGATGTTTTAGTCAGTGTAAGAGGAAAAAATCACAGTGTCCAGGTGAAATAAGGCTTGGATAAAATGATGGAATCTGTGGGATACACACTTTTCTTGGTGTCTATCCCTGAAGCAGGCAGGAAAACCTGAGCTCTTCCTTTTATTTGGCATTCCTGCTTTTGGATTGGCCTCTTCAGATTTAGGTGGTTCTCAATCAAGAGACAAGGGCAACATCTGGATCCACTCAGGAAATTGAATATCCTTTAAACAGTGCTTTGAATTTTCATTTTTATTTCGTGTCAGGTCTTTTTAGATCAATGTGAGTAATACACAGTTGGTTAAGACCTGAAAAATAATCACAAAATTACGTGAAAACTGGTTTTTAATAATCAGTGGAAAAGTTGCTGCCATGAAAGTGAGTGACCAAGAGGTCACACACATCCCAGGATTTATGAGCAGGGTAGTATTCACACAATTTATGCCATTTAGAAATTTCAGGGAGTACAGAGAAGACTCAGAGAATGGTGAAGTGCTTGGAAATTTGTCTGTCAGTAGGAGACTGCAGGTGCAAAGAGAATATTAACAATTCACCCAATGAGTCTCTGCCTTTCCCTGTGAGAACCCAAATGTGGATAATCAGCTCCTTCAAAAGTTACTGTGAGATGCTTGTCAGGGAAAAAAAAAGGAGTCCCAGTCTCAGCAGGCAATTAACCATTTCAACTGCTGAATGTTTTTTTGGGATTTTCTCTCAACAGCACTTTTCTTAGAGAAAATTATTCCACCTCCTCCTGTAAGATCTGCTTTGCTCCAGCAAGGATTTATTCAAAAAGCTTCCAGGAGCAGTGAGAGCCTGTGAGGTAAAATTAATGACTGGGTGTAGATAGCAGCAAGGTTTCTAAACTACTTGTAGTCCTGGAGAACTTAGCAGTGCTCCTGAAAATAGTTCAGGAAAGACTGGAGAGGCATCCTTTAAATTCAAGGGGATCTGAATAATGCTGTGGTGGGAGGCAGTGCCTGTACCTGTGTTTGCAGGGTTTGACTTGACAGAACAGAACTGTGATCAGCAGAGATCTCCTAAATGAACCTCAGCCTCAAATTGAAGGGAAAAGGGAACACTGATCCCATTTTTCCATACATTCATAATTTCCTCACTTGCCTTGCCTGCACACACACACACAGAGATCATGATTTTCCTCTACATTTCCTCCCTGAAATCTATAAGCTGCTGGTATTTGCCTTCTTGATGGTTTATTCTGTATTGTTTATGGTATTTATTTACCTTTGAAATAGCTCTTAATTCAAAATCCCATTAATCCCATTTAAGGGGTGACCACTTTGTGTGGCACTGATATCCTGCAAGGACATTGAGGAAGGGCACGAGCAATATCTCTATTAATGGGAGATAATCTTATTAATGAGTGAAAAGAAATCAGCCTGCTGTTCAAAAAGATAACAATTAAAAGGGAATGTAACAGCACTGGAGAGGTTTCCTTGTTGTCTAGAAATTCTCTTTTTGAGGAGTATTTACAGGAGTGGGAGATGAAATGCCTGCAGCACCCAATATTTCAGTGTTGTGGGTGGGATTTGTTACTCTTAGAGCAACGTTGTTGTAAATTAGTCTTTGCCAGATGCTTTGTCTTGTGGCCTAAATTGCTGTAAAACCCATTAGGGTGTATAATGCACATAAAAGGGACAGAGGAGTTGCAGAATCACTGCGATAAGGGATTATGTGTTCCTTGATTGTTATCCATTAAACAAAAGGAATTTCATCATCCCACTTGAATCTTGCCTTAGATGCTTGTGTTTGAATCCTTAATGAAGATTAAAGGCTGGAGCTGCAATCTGCCAATGGAATTTCTCCTCTCTCACGTTATTATTCATTAAATACCAGTTATTCCTTTGTGCTTCTGCAAGAAAAGGTGCCAGGGAAGCACCTGGGATGTTTTAAATCACAAATGCAGCTGTTGGGGAAGGGGTGATGGGCAGGGAGTGTCCTTGGCCCTGCCCTCACTGCCATCACCCCCCCTCCAGACTGAGAGGGACACAGTTTATTTATCAGCCCAGCAAAATGATGTATTTACTGGAGATTCAAGGCTCCAGCCTGGCATACATCACATGGCTGCTTCTGTATTGCCAAAGCTTCATTGCAGAATGGCGTGGGCTGGAGTTATTGGGGAATTACTGGGATTTAGATATTCTCCCAAGAGCTGAATCAGACAATATCACTGCTAACCATGGGTTATAAAATTGTAACCAAGCAACAAACTGCCTGTATTATTTTATTTTTAGCAGGTTATTTTTATTATTTACACTCTTGGTTTATTTATCTACTTGGTGTGGATTGCAATAATACAAAAGAAAATTTAAGAATAACTTTCAAAACTATTTTCCAGTACAATTTCTGTGGATATTGCCATTCTTCCATGAAAATCCATGTGAAATGCATCCTGTTATGAATTTTGGTTCAGAGTTAAAAGACTCAAAGAATTGAAAATAAGTGACCTATGATCCATTTGCCTCAGCTTTCCTTCCATCAGTTCATTTTCACTTGAAGATCTGCAATTTCCTTCCTTACAATCTTGACACTGTGGTTGTTTAGCTCTGAGGATTGTCTCAGGGAATTGTATTTCATGTCAGCAGCTGCTGAAAGTGTCACAGCTGATCCTGAGCTGTCCCAGCCTCAGCTGAGCTCCTGCAGGTGGTGATGAGGAGGAGATGAAGGTCTGGCCCTTTTCAGGCTGCTTTTGAGGTCTTTTTTTTTGGTGAAAATTTTGCTTCTGAAACTTGACAGGCTCAGATTTAACTTGTTCTACAGACTCTGCTTCTTGTGTGTTCTGGTGAGGGTGGAGAGCTGCATTTCCTTGGGAAATACCTGGGAAATATCTTTATCTTCTGGGAAGAATAAACCTCTCCTAAACTCAGCCTGGGGGTCGCTGCCTCCACCAGGACTGGAGTTCCTGGGTGATTTGAGAGAGAAGGATCCAGCTGGACCAAAGCCACATGGACAGACCTGATCACACCACCCTGGAACAAATGGGGGTGTTTTTCTGGCCTTTTTTCCTCCTGGAATCCCTGCTCTGGTTGGGCTGAAGTGCAGATACTGAGTTTTCCATCCTGGCTGTGTGTGCTGAAGGAGGTGAAATCTGCTTTTTCCTTTTCCTGTGGTTCACTTTTCCATGACTAAATTTTCTTTATCTTTTTATTAGATAAATTATAGCTGTACCCTCTCTGGGGTACCTGTAGAGCCAGGTCTGGAGCTCTGACAGTGTCACCTGTGAGTCCTGTTGTGATGGAATTGTGTCACTGCAAATGGGAAGAAAATGTGGGGAGAATGTAGATTGAGCCACTTTCCTGCCCTTTCAGGTAGAAAGCAGATAACACCTCAGGGCTTTGTTGTTATTCTGTTTTTCTGAAAGCAATATTCAGGGGAATGTCTGCATCTGCTGAACCCACCTCCTTTCCTTTCCCAGCTCAGAACTCTGTTTCTTTGGGGAGACAACAGGAGTGTGAGGGTTGGTTTTAATATTAATTTGGAATCCCAGTGTGGCTTCTTTTCAAACAGAAAATTGCTCCCTATGCTGAATGATGCTGATGCATGCAGGGCTCAGAAAACAGCCTGGTGTCTTGTTTAGGCCGGGAAATTGGAAAAATTTCAAGATATGATGAGTGTGTAGATTTTGTGATTCTTTTTTGTCGTGTAAGACCCTTGGAAGATGAGGTGTCGGAGCGATTTCATGCTGTGTAATATCATGTCATTGCCAGGGTCTCTTTGGTAATGGAATTTGGGATTTTCAAAGAACAGAGGCTGCTAAATCAGCCTGCATGAAAAGCCAGGGTTTAGGGCTTGTAATTGTGACACTTCAATGAGAAACTTAAAAACTGATGTTAAAGGTAGTGCTGCTGCCTGGAAGTGTCTCCCAAAGGTGTAGAACAGAATGGGCAATGGAGGAAAAATATCTGAGAAATAAAATCTGGCTGCTTAGCATTTAAACCAACTCCATCTACAGCAGCAGGATAAGATCTTTCACTCCAGCTGAATCATCAGGAGGTAAAACTGGTGTCTATTCTTTATTTCATTTTGTTGCCTATTAAAAATCTTCTTTTTAATACAAATGTAACCTTCCTCCACTAATCTTTAGTGGGCTTTTTACAAAAGGAAACTTTAAGTCAGAGTTTGGGTCCTTTATGATAAAGTTCCATTTTGGGACAAAATAGATTCCACTTCAATTTTCAAAAAGTTTGGAAATCTACTGAACATGGAGATAGGTGACTTTTTTCCTAGGATTTTTCTCCCCAGTAAGGCCCATGGCGCTTTTGTCAAAGCAGCAATGAAATTGCTACAATCTTTCATTATTATTTTTGGTTCTGTGTTGATTAATCATAGAATCATTGATTGGTCTGGATTAGAAAGGATCTTTTCATCCAACCCCCCTGCCATGGGCAGGGACACCTTCCACCATCCCAGGTTGCTCCAAGCTCTGTCCAACCTGGCCTTGGACACTTCCAGGGATGGGGATTAAAAGAAAAAAGCTGTTATCAAAGCAACTGCCAAAACAAAACAAAAAAAAAAAACCAAAAAAAAAATCACAATTCTTATGGATTTTTCCTTTAAACAGTGTTTGCAATGTTTCTGAAAGAGGATCTGAGGGTATTTGTGTGTGTGCTCACAATGGAGTGATGAGACAGATCCTGAGTGTGCCTCCAGTTAGAAATGAAAGACAATTTGACCAAGAAAATGTTTATTTCTGCCATTTCCAGGGCGATGGAGTTTAGCCACATTCTCCTAAAGAAAAAACCCCAGCTACAGGCTGAATGGGACGGGGTTTGGAATGTTATAAAGATGAAACAGGTCTGGCAAGCCTGGCCAGTTTTGTGGTGGATCCATGGGGTTCTTGAGCCCCACTGAGCCTGGCTGAAGGGCCCCTTCCTGTCCTCACTGTTTCTGCAGCTGAAGCTTCTGAACTCTGCACGTCCAGATTGCACCAGTTTGGGTTTGGGTTTGGCTGTTTGTTCTCAGGATAAATATTTGTGATGGATCCCCAAGGCCTCAGCCTTCTGTTCCATGCATCCATAAACTCTCTCTGCCCTTAGCTGAGGACGTGGGCTGTTTTGGCATTGTCCCCCTGGTGCAGCTCAGCTCCACATCACCTGAGCTCAGCTCCCTGCTCCATTCCCACTCCAGGCTGAGCTCAGCATCACTGCCCAGGCCAGGGCTGCCCACTGTTTGTGGGATTTGTTTCCTTCCCCCTGCTCTGAGCCCAAAGCAAGAATCCTCACAGGCAAGCAGTGAAGGAAATTGCCATGCCCAGGGACACCAGCACTGTTTTATTTTCATGGGGTTTAACCTGAAGCAGGTCTGTGGCTCTTTCTGGTGATGCATGGCTTTTCCCTGGGGGCTGTTTTACTTTTTATTATTTGATCCTGTCCTGCAGATGGTCCTGTGGGCTTCCAAGGGATGGGCCAGGTGTTCTCCTACACTCACACAGAGCATCCACTGAGAGAGTTATTGCCTCACACAGCAAATGGACGTGGCTGGACTTACTTTTACACTCTGCAAATGAAACTGTGGACTTTATTTCCTTGTTTAAGCTGAAATCCTTCATGAATCCTTGAACTATGGTACTTAAATATTTTTGTAGAGGGCTGAAGCAGAGGTTTTCTAGCATACAAAATAACACTTGTGGAAATGATGGCACACGATCTCTGCCCCTGTGTGAGCAGACAAGAGGAAGAGGGTGACAAAAGTCTGAGTTATGGAATATTTCTGTAAAATCCTGTAAAAAATGTGTTGATCATAGGAATAACAGAGTAGCTACAGCTTCTCACTCACACAGGACCCTTCTCTCCTGGGCTGGAAAGGGGACAGAGCCTGGGCAGGAGCTCTGAGAACAGGTGAGAGCAGAGCGACAGCAGCTTTGGGTGATAAAGAAAAAACCACTAAAATCCTTGAGTTTCCTCTTTCCTCCAGCACTGCCCCAATAATTTCCGAAGGAGCCTGGCTTAGGAGAAGATTTTGGCAGATGAACTTCTTCTTGGAGGCTGTGCTGGGAAGGGGGGATGGTTCATTTGAGGTGCCCTCCATGGGCACTGACAATTAACAGCTGAACGCATCAGTGGCTGCAAATAGCCTGGATGCCGTCATTGATGCTCTGACAAAAACCGCGGCCTCATTAGCATTTGGTGCAGCTTGAATGTTGAACTTTTTTTCAGATTTTGGGGGTTGAGTCAGGAAGTCTTTCCCTCTCCCACACACGCATCTGTTTGCACGCTGGGGATGGGTCTTTAGGAGGAGGGATGCGAGGTTTGGCTGCTCTAACTGCTTTTATTTGTCTCTGAATTATCAAAGTGACCCCAGCAGAGCTGGGGTAACAGCAATTTGAGGGAGCTGGTCCCACATTCCAGCTGCTGAACTCTGGGGCACAGCACTGAGCAAGGTACAGTGAATGTCAATTTGAAATGGCTTCACACAAGACAGAGAGGTTTCATTTAGTGGAAGAACGTGGATAACAAACTTGCCCTATTCACTGGCAATGTGATCCGTGGATTAGATGGATTTCATGTGTGACTAAATATTCATGTATGAATGGCTGTGGTCTGAAATCAGAATCCTGCCCAACATGGAGCTACATCTGAGCCCTCCCTGTGAATTTGAATTAAATAGGAAAAGCAGCCATGCACTCGGGGAAAGTGCTTGTTCACAAATCAAATTAAACATAAAAAGCTGAATAAATGCTAAAAATTAGGTTTTGATGAGAAAGGGTTTTTTTAACAAGGTCTGTGAGGAATTTTGGGGATTGTGTTGCTACATTTCCTGTAATGAAAACCTTCACGAATTGAGGCAATTTTTTGAGCTTAACCATTTATTTCAAATGAACGGATTAAAAAAGCTTTGGGAAAGCAGAAGGTGTGAGCTGAAATGCAGAATGTCAGAATTGCTGCTGTGAAATCTATAATTCAATCTTGCTTTATCATCCTAAGCAAAAGATGGATTTCTAGTAATGGATTGTCAGTTTTAAACTGCGCGGTAGCTTTTTGTAATAAGCACAAGTAGATTCTTGTCAACCAGACATGCAATATTTTTCTACATAAATATTTTCCTTTATAACATTCTGTCCTGGTGCCTGCGTTTTTTAACATGAGCCCACTCTTTGTGAGGATATTTTCTCACATCACCCAGCATGAGGGGTGAAGGACTGAGAGTAAAATGCTTTTGCAATTAAAATTATCCAGTTTCAATTGAAATCATCCTTATTTATGCAGGGCGGATGCTCATCATAATTTATTCAGTGATTTCTCTTTCTTCTGTACCTGAAGACAGGCCTTGCAAGTCAGAGGTTATAACCCTGCAAAAAGGAGCCAGTAATTACACCTGCCAGCATCTCCCCCTGGCCACTGGCACAATCACCCATCAAGGATAATTGACAAGTAGCTAATAGGATAAGCTTTTGTTTCTTTGGGTTGTTTTCCTGTGTTTCCCCCCTGCTTAGCAAGGGGAAATCCATTAACTGCTGAGGCTCCACCAGGAATGTGCTGCTGGGCACACAAGGATTGAGTCCTTGAAGCAACAGGGAAGGGACAAACATCTTTAAGAGGGAGAAATAGATGTCTTTCATCTTCTCTTTGACATCTAAATTCCCAGCTCGCTGGCTGCTGGAGCTCAGCACGTGCTGGAGCTGCCCCAAAGGAGCTGCAGATGCCATATGGGCTCCACCTGAGCTGGGCTGGGCAACAGGTTGGCTCTGGGGCCAGCTCAACAAGGCTCAGCTCCCAGGTTTGCATTCGAGGAGCCAACAAAGCAGTTGTGTCTGGGACAGGAGGAGACCCCTGAACCTGTGGGAAGCACAGAATCCATACCCTGAGAGCTGAGGGATGAACAGGAGCACCCAACATCCTTTAATTCCTGTAGCAGTGTCCATTCACAGCTTGGTCAGAGCAAGCAGCGCTCCCTGCTCGAGGTGTTCACAGCAAAGGGGTGAGTCCTGAGGCCAGGGAAAGGGTAAAAGTCAGGGGGAGAGGATAAATCAGATCTCAGGACACCCAGTAGGATGTGGGGAATGAGGATATCCAGCTCCAGCACTGCTGCCCAGGTTTGTGGTTTACACCCCAGCCTGGTCCGTGGTGCTGCTCTGATGTGTGTCAGGTTCTCCTCAGGCAGAGGGGCAAAGGGAATGGGGATCTTTCCCCTCCCAGGCCAGATCCACAGCAATTTCTCTGCATTTCAGTCAACTTCTAAAGATGAAATTGAACCCAAAATTCCCCAGGAAAGAGGGACCTTTGTGGGTCAGAGAGCAGCATGAATGCGGTTGGTTTTTAGTGTTTGCTGATGGCTGGCTCTAAACCCACCCTCCCTCAGTCTGGGGATGTTTTGAATGTTTTTAATTTTTGCCAGATTCCTGGTTCCCTTCCTGCATTTCCTCTTCTAGAGCTACCTCTGGTGATGCCTCAGGTTTGAGCTTTTCTATTTTTCAGATTCTGTGCTGCTTTAGTGTGCAGTTCTGAGCTTCACATTATGGGATGCTGAGCTCTGCACAGAGCAGGGAGACAAAACAATTCCTGCTCCAGCTGGGGACCAAGGACAAATGATCCAAATCTCAGCCCCAAGAGCACAAACAACGTGGGCTGGAGAGAGAAAAACAAGCAGGATGGGAGTGCATGGGCTAAAGCTGGAATGGGACAATGAACTCCAAGGTGCAAATGGAGCAGAACTGATCCAAGGCAGAGACCCCGTGCCCGCTCGAGCATTTTGGGACCATTTTGGTTCATCTTGGGTGCAGCCCTGGCTGGGCTCTTGTGCTGCCCAAGGTGGATCCATGGAGGAGATCTTTTGAATAAATCCCTGCTTTATTCTGTAGCTCTGCCCAGCCTCTGCTCTAGGTCAGCCTGCACAAGGCATTGCTGGCAGGGCAGTGACAGTGGGACATCCCTCATCTGCCCCCAGCTGCACTCACCAGAGTGCAGTGATGCTCTCCAGATCCACCTCAGGGCTCTCCTAAGTGGCACATTCCTCCTGTGCCTGTTCCCTGGGGATTCCAGATCTGCTCCCTTGCAATCTTTCCCACACAGCTCGGTGCCTGTGTATCAAGGTGTGTTAAAAGTTCTGAAGGGATGTTATTAACTCGTGTTATTTGTGTTTAAAATATGCAAACCCATTAAGTCAAATCACCTGCTGGTTTCCTGCTGAATTTCGTTTCCAGACCAAATCCTGTTACCTTTGAAAGAGCACAAAAAATGGGTTCTAAATAGCTCCTGGTAGAAAAAAATCAAAATTATGAATAAGGATGTTTCAAAGCCTTTAAACCATCTGCATGCTGCCAGCTTACCTATTGTGCCTTTAATTTAAAAGGAATGCTAAAATGAGTGCAAACACTGGAAATTATGGCTCTCTGTGGAATACTAATCTGTAATATTTGCATATTTCTGACATTTTAAAATTCCCCAGACTCTCATTCCTCCATGCTCCCGTCAGGGCAGTTTTGAGGACGATCTGTGGTTATGAGTAAGGAATGAGAACTGAGAGGATCAGGGTGCTCTGTGTGGCTTGGAGAGCCTCCTGCAATTTTGGGATTTGGCTGACTAAAATCAATACTCCATCCCTTAGCATTTGGGGAGGCTGTAAGAGCCATGGTTCCATCAGGAATGCAATAGGATTTCCTTTAATCATCCTATTTCTGGGTCCTGTTTCACATTGCCAGGGAGAAGGACATTTATCCTACAGCCAGTTCCTAAAACCAAACAGGCTCAGGGTCAGGCTGAAGGTGTGCTCAGATCTCTATAAAACACCTGGATAGGATGGTCTGGATACCATAAAGTGAGACTTTTTGGAACAACTTGGAATTTGTAGTTAAGGCTGGATTTTCCACAGTTTCTTCTGCCTCAGGTGGCTGTTGGCTAAACTGCTCTCCTCTGTGGGTCACAGAAAAGAGTTTTCTAAGAGGAATCCAGGGTGGATCCTGGGAAGGATCATTCTGCTGCTCACCTAGGAAAGTGTTTTGAGGTGTGTTGCTGTAATGTGCAACTAATTTTGGTCCTGGGAACTGTGTTTTGGGGAGAAATCAGTGGTACCAATCATGTTTGGTTCTCAGGTTGGCCCTGCTTGGCTGTGCTGAAGAATCTTGCCTAAAAATCAAGGCAAGAATAAATCAAGTACACAGAAAAAAAAAAATCTATGTACATCTATTTCAACTTGGAAGTTACACAGATGTAAAACCAAAAGCCAAACGTGCTATTTTGTAACTTACTCCAACACTAATTCCACACTGCTGCAGATATTTATTCCTCATTTTACCCATTCATTTCCACTGCAGAATTACCAAGGCCCAGAACTTCTGCTGGGCTTGATCAGACCTTATCTCCATCACCCTCTCCACTAGTTCAGAAGGATGTGACTGCAAGCAATTAACATTTTGATGCACTTCGCCACGCAATTGCCAGCCTTTATTTTCTTCCCATTAAAATCATTGGCTCAGTTTACAGCTGGCTTGGTTTTTAATCTGGTTTTTGCTATTCCTATGGTAATGGAATCCATTCAATTAACACTCTGTTGGCTGGAGGGGAATACCAATCATTAAGCAATGCCTATTTGCCCTGGCCAGGCGTGGAGGAGGGGCTGCTTTTTGCTCAGGGGTAAACATTTTGAAATTTGATGCTGTCAGGACTTCATTCTGTGAGGAATCCAGGTAATTATTGGGTTTCACTTGGCTGTTAGTGTGGGGAACCTCTGTGTTAGGGTACTTGACTGTAAAAGAAACAGTTTGTCTTTGGGCTTGTATTTGGTGGTTTGGGGTTTTTCTGGTTGGTGGTAGGGGTTTTTTGTTTCTTTTGGATTTTGGTGGGGTTTTGTTTGGTTTGGGAGATTTTTTAAAATTGAATCAACCTTTCTTTGTACAGCAAAAGAAGCCTGGAGAAAACGTGTTTGAATTCTGCAGCCCTGCATTGTGAGGAGATGAATAGCATGAAAGAATAGAGCAGAAACCAGTGAACCTGAGGTAGACTTGAACTTTCTGGACTTCTTTTGTCGTAGGTTTCTTTTCAATACCATGGGAGGCATCTCCCTGTTGACCAGTGCTCCTGAACTCATAACAACCCCCCTGAAAGGGCACCTGGGGGGAAGCAGACCTTTAATGCTGCAAGGAAAATATTCACAGAATTTGACCAGGATAAGGAATCTTCCTGCCCAAGAGGAATCCCAGGAGGGGAGTGCCAGCCCTGGGAGATGCCTGGAACTGGAGGACATTTATTTGGGAATCACTGAGCATCTGGCATTGACTGTCACCCAAAAGGTCTTCTCTGGCTGCCTCCACATCCTGTTCTTTTCTTCCCAACTGCTTCAAAAAGGATGGGGATCATGGCCACGTCCCTTTTTCATCTTTAATAGTTCTGTTTTGCAGAGAAAGCAGATCTAGGGGCTCATACTCTGGTATGTATTCATTCAATGGTGATCTTGGAGGTCTTTTTCAACCTAAGTGATTCCATGGTTCTATGAAAACTGTAATAGGCTAGATGGGAATAAATCTGCCCTGCCTGAAATCCTATTTCAAATCATGGTATGAGCCACTGTTTTGATAATCACGTGGAAATCATGATTTTTTTTTTCTGGGGAAGAAAAAAGCAACAGACAAACTTAAGAAAATTGACAATGTGAGATAAATTGCAAAATAAGTTTTGTTTTCCCAAGTCCTGTTCTAGCAAACCTCAATGCATAATTCACAGCAGTTTCACACTCAGACCCATTGCACAACTGGTGTGTGTTTCAGGAGGAAAACACACCAAATGTTTCCTATTTGCAAATCTCACAAAATCCAGGGTGATTTTCAGTTTCACCACAAAATAGGAGACCCACACTCTCATGGTCTTGAATTTTGTGGTTGGAATGTTTCATTGCCAGAGGGGAAAAAAAAAAAAAAAGGCAGCTGAACAGCCTGTTCAATTAAAATCAATGGAAATTTTCCCAGGGACTTCAATGAAACTGAACATGGGCACCAGATCTGTGAGGATGACTGGAAATGGTCCGTGGAGAATTCCAAGGCAGGCAGCTTTGAACTGGATATGGAATAAATGGGAAATGAAGTGCAAGTGTCTGCCAGTGGGGCTGTGATAAGGCAATGTGCAAACTCTTCCTCTGATAGCCCTGGAATTAGCTGCAATTAAGTGTGATTTTGATGAGGAACACATGGAATTTCCAGTTCATCACCGTGAGCAACGCTTGTGCAAAATCGCTGCGGCAAACTGGGAGGGGCTGCAGGCACTTCCTGAGGTTGGCTGTGTGTACAAAACCTGTGGAAATTCCAAATTTCCAAAAACTGTGAGAAATTGGGACACACTGGAGTGAAATATTTGCCAAATTGGAGATTAATGAGAAACTGGAAATGGAGGAAGCATCAAAACCTCTGTGAAGAACAGAAAGAAGAAATGTGGAGGGCTGCAGACTGAAGCATGGGGTGTCCCAAGCCATCACCTCTCTCAGGTGGATGCTGTTTGCAGGGCTATCCCTGAGCTCAACAAGGTCTATTTTGCTTTTATTTTCAGAGCTCATCAAGGTCTATTTTGCTTTTATTTTCAGAATTATGTTCTGGTTCATTTGTGCAAACATCAAGGATAACAATCAGGTAGATGCTGGGGCATTTACAGCCCCATAAAGCCAGTGTACATTGGAAATATGGTACACACAGTAAATATGGTGCTAAAAGAAAGAGATTTTAATATTTTTTCTCACTGTCCCTTCATTTCTTCTCTTTCATCTTTGTTATTTGGGGTAAGTGAGGTGCTGTTTTACCTCACTGCTTTAAAAACTGCTCTGTTTGCATGTCCCTGCTTAGGCAGTGCCTAACTTAGGGGATAGTGAGGATCCCTTAAGGAATTCCCTAAAAGGTAACCTTAATTAATTACTGTTTCCAGTTGTATGGAAATGTGCCTGCCCCAGGCAATGCAGGGGATGTTGCTGAATGGTGACAACATTGTCCTCCACCTCCTGAGCATAGTAACTCTTGATCTTTCCTATTTCAGCACGTGGAGGGGCTGAGCCTGTCTCTGAATGTCCCTACCTGTTCTTGCCCTCATAAATAATATCAGTACAGAGCATTTTCTCAGTGATTTTGCTTCAGGAAAAGGCAAGAAGCACATGGACTTAATAACAGCTCCAGCCCAGAACTGATCATCAAAGCTGTCCTGGTTTTTAGAAAGCCTCACAGAAAGTAACTGAGCCATGGCACTTGCAGGTGGAATTTAATTTAAATTAAAGCAGTTGAAATAAGCAGTGTGGATGAGCCCAGGACTGGACAGTGCAGGGGAGGGAGAGCAGGAGGAGCTCACCCAGCTGCTATAAACTGATTTCTGCCCTCCAGGAACCTGTCAGGAAATGCTGTCAGCTGCTTGCACTTTGCAGTGACAGCATTTGTCTTTATTCCCCCCAAATAATGTGCCTGCCTGTGTTTTAAAGTGGGATAGAGGATTGCATTTTAGCTCACAAGTGACAATTCTGTTCATTGTCAGGGCTTTTTGGATGAAGATTGCAACAGAAAGGATGCTGCCTGAGCCCAGATGAAGCCTCTAGACATCAGGTGATTTGGGGCTGGGCTGTGACCACAAGCCAGGCAAGTCTGGGTTTAATGAACCTGCTGGCACCTCTGGATGTCCTGTGGGACCTTCAGCTCTTCACTCTCTCTGCTGCTGAGACAAACTTCTGCATGTGTGGTGGTGCTTTTATTGAGAATTTTTGCTGGTTTATCGCTCTGTTTCTTTTTCTTTTGCCTTTCCTACCCATAATAGTTCCTTTCCCTTGTTCCTGCTGTGCTGGAGGTGAGCTCTGCTGTTGATTAAACAGGGATCAATGCAGAACTCCCTCACCATTACCCTGTACATTTTTACATGTGAGCAATTTGTTTTGATTTACCATCAGCTCCTGCAGATCAAACTGCTCCAAAGGTGGGAATTCTTTTTGCAGTCGTGCTCTTGAAGGACTTCTCCTAACATTTAATTCTGCAAATGGCAGAAGTGCTGAGGAATTTGGAGTTTGGGTGTGCCACACATGGAAATCTGCATGTTTTTACTGGCAAAAGCCTTCAGGTAAATGCAGTTATTCTTTAGTAGAAATTAATGTGGGCAGCTGAATCTACCTGAACTGGATTTGGGATGAGCCATATCCGTGCTAGGAAGGTGTTTTAGCAAGGTTTTGTATTTCAGACAGCCCTTACATAAAAATGATGAGTTAATAGCATTACCAGAATTTCATGCCTTCATGCCCACAATTTAATCTACAGTTTATGGTGGAATCCAAATCCTGCAGCTGCTACGGGGAGAAAACTTTTGTTCCTACCTTAGGAACTGCTCAGCATTTCCCTTTTTGTCACTCAGCAGGGTGAAAACCACTGGGGGAAGATTCCTTTGTGAAGGGCTGGAGAGCAGCGTGGTCACTTTGGTTCTTCTCTGCAGGAAGGGGAGCAGGACCCCACATCTGCAAGGTTTTTGGAGTTTTTGTAAAGCCCCTCCAACAGGAGAGGGTCCTCAGTGAAGATACTCAGGAGCATTGTCACAAAATTCCTTTCAGGGATGTGTAATGAGGAGCTGGATCCCACTGCTGTGACTCTGAGGTTACTCAAGTGAGTAAGAGCTTTTAGATTTAACTTCCTTGCTTTTCAGCTTTCAGATACAGTAATTGTATCTGTGGCAGGGGATCCATGGAGTGACATTCAGAACAGGAACAATATTCCTAGACTGAAAATATCTTGGCAATAATTAGGAAAAAACCCTCCAAACAGAAAAGTGATAAATGGTGATGCCCTAAAATAAAAAACCCACACATTTTTTTACAAATCTCTTCACCTAAGCCATGCAAGGTAGAGAGATATCCAGCATGAATGTTTGCCAGGAGACTTCTTTTAGGAAACAATATTTTCAAAGCATCAGAGATAAGCTCACCCATTAAAATTGACAAGCTGGCCATGTAATTTCAACACCTTGCTTCTCAGAGATGTATCACTCACTCTTCTCCAGTTTTTTATTTTCTTTGGTGTGGAGGTGATCCCAAGGCAGATGTGAGGGTTGTCCCTGTCTCGAGCAGTGTGGGAGTCCCTGGGCTGGGCTGGTGGGAGGGTTTCATTTGCTGCTTTTTTAGGGCAGGGTAAATTACAGGTTTGCCTAAAAGGATTGTGCTAGTGGGAGTAATGTACACTGGTCACTGCTTCAAGATGGATAAATTATAGGATGAGGTAATGGTTTGTGTTGGAAGAGACCTCAAAGATCACCCAGTGCCACCCCTGCCATGGCAGGGACACCTTCCCCTGTCCCAGGCTGCTCCAGCCCTGTCCAGCCTGGCCTTGGGCACTGCCAGGGATCCAGGGGCAGCCCCAGCTGCTCTGGGCCCCCTGTGCCAGGGCCTGCCCACCCTCACAGGGAACAATTCCTAATATCCCATCTAAACCCACTTCTAAACCCACTTCACACCTTTCCTTTTCCACTGGGGATATTGTAGAGGGTCCTGCTCAGAGCCAGACTTCCCTGTAATGAATTTTAGAGACAAGGAGCTGGGTCTGTCCTGGAGAAGATGCTGAGCCTTCCTCAGAGAGGGAGAACATTGCTGGTGTTTCTTACTCTTCCTTTACTCCCTGTGAAAAGCCACAATTTTTTTCCAAGTCACTGAGAAATTTATGGCCAAACCTCCTAACCCCAAAAATCTGATGGTGTGGGGATGAGACCAGACTGAGAGTGTGCAGGGGGAAATCCCAGCACTGAACTCAGTCACACTTTACCAATGCAATACTTTGGATTTCTTTAGCATGAGATTAATATAAAATACTTCTAGAGCAGGAAAATCAGCTGGTTCCCAAAACCCCAGCACTTGGCATCCCAACAATTTGTATTGATAGCTCCAGGCTAACTATATTTTTTCTTGACAATTTCTGCTGCTCAGCCCAAAGTAGGAGATATAATTTGTCTGTAGATTCATGGGCAGAATGAAAAGTTGGCTTCCAACTGGATCTCAGGGCTCCACAGAAGGACTCTTGCTGTGGTCTGGTGCAATGTTGCTCTTTTAGCATCAGATTTGAGCTCTAAAATTCTTCATTACAAGAGGCATTACTTCGATTCCATTTTCAATGTTATGTATTGTTATTTCTAAAGCTATTATTTAGTGCATAACATTATTCCTTAGACAGTCAGCGGGTCTGAACATGAAAATGTTAAGATGCAAATTGCTGATATCTGGCACTGAATATGTATGTTTGAAACCAAACTCTGCTACTTGTGAATAATCATTACTCTTAGCTCTCAAATCTCCAACTGTTTAAAAGACAAAGTTCATTAAGTTAATTACAATTTCTTGATGGCAAATCATCTTGTTGGCAAAGTCACTCTCTATGGGAAAGCAAAAAAGCTGCAGTGTTATCAGATGCTGCTGCAGAAAGTGTTTAAAAAGGCAAAATGTTTGAAATAAGTGCATTTTTAAACTCAGGGCAAAGGCAGTGTTTGCCAGTCCCAGGTTCTCTGTGTCTTTCCTTTTGTCAAACAATTGATTTTTGTGTATTGTTTTTAAGTCAGCCACTACAATGGGTAATTCATCATCATTGGGAGATAGAAACTCAAGCAGTCCCCAAAAATAATTGAATTTTTCAGAAATTCTCTAAGGGGGTGAAAAATCCATAACAGCCATTAAATCCTGCTCTTTGTAGAAGGAATATGAAATATTACAATTATGTTCAAGAAGAAAGGAAAAAAAAAAAACCCTCTTTAAATCCAGTTGCTGAATCTAGCAGGAATAATTCAGTGTTTTGTTATGCTGCTCTACAGTTTCAATGGAATTGGAATGGAAAAATGTGATAACACATATCAAAAGATGTCATTTATAAGGGCAGAGAGGAAGCTGTTTAGGAATTCTAGACTGACAAATGGAGAAGATTACAGCCTTGATCTGGAGCTCTGCTGAGATCTGCACATGAATTGGTGCTCCATAAATGAGGAAGCGTTTGGTGCCCACCCTATTCTGGCATTTCTGTGAGATCTTCATTTTTAGAACATCTCCAGATCTCCTCTGTGGTTCCAGCTGTGATTCCCAGGATTCACTGTGCAATTTCAGGCCATGGGAAGGAGAAATATCCACCTTGGAAAACCAATCTGCTCTTGGCACCATCACGGTGTAGGAATGGCACCAAGAGCACGAGGGGGATCCAGGTTTGAGCTCTTTATCAAGAAGGTTTCCAAAACCCATGAGGGAATTAAGACAGCTTCTGCAAGGTATTTTGTTCCTTTTCTAGTAGCTGTAGAATTTGAGTTGCCCATCATCTTCAAAAATGGATCAAAAATCTTTACAATTCTGGTGTCTATCAGTAAGACTGGAGGTCTAGTGGTCACACCCTGAGTATTTGCTATCCAGGAAAGATATCACAAATATCTGTGCTTAAAAAGGGCTCACAAAGATTAGGAGAAGGATCCATGTTTTTGGAAATGGGCTTAAACTGGCATGGGTTAAATGGGAAAGGAAGCAGATATTGAGGAGTAAATAGAGCTGTGGTAATTTATTGCAAGCTGTTTTTTCTATATACATAATAGCATGCTGTAAAGCAATAGATCATGTGAGATGAAGCCATAGCATGACAAGATGGATCATTTAAGATATTAAATGATGCTTTTCTGTGTACTGTTGTTATCCAAAGTCTATTAAAAAAGTATCGGACAGGATATTTTTTCCCATCACTCTTGAGTGCTTAGACCTGGCTTAGTAAATCCACTGCATCATTAGCTCCAGCCTGAGTTCAGCTTTTAGAACAGTTTACCGTTCTGAAACCATTTCATTGAAAATTGTCATTTTATTGGTGTGTATTAGGGAAAAAATAATTCGGGAACAAAGGAAGGAAGTGCCCATGCTGTGTTATAGGATCCATACCCAGATCTAGCAGAAAAATGGTGTGGTTTGAGTTCAGGTACAAAGATAGGATTTTGTGTTGGCTCTTGAGATGCTTCCCCTGGCTGCTGTGGTGGTTTGCTTTCTCTCAAAGAGGGTACAAACCCCAAACTGTGTGTGGGGCAGGGTGGGGACACGATGAAGGAGGAGCAGTTCCTTTTGAAGTCCTCTGACAATGCTACAGGCTTAGTTCTCAGTGTGAACACACCTTTAAGGCAATAAATCACAGAATCCCAGAATGGTTTGGGTTGGAAGGGAAGTTAAAGATCACCCATTCCACCCATGCCATGGGCAGGGACGCCTTCCCGTGGTGTCACCTTTCCACCTGGATCCCAGGTTGCTCTAAGCCCCAGTGTCCAACTGGCCTTGGGGACTTCCAGGGATGCATCCAGAATATGCCAGAATATTTATTTTAATTTAAACCCAGAGTTATTTCTGTGGTAGAAACTATTCACTGGGTTTGACGTTATCTGTCAGATTTTATCTGAACCTGTCCCTAGCAGCGACTCCCGGTTCTGGCTTGAGGGACTGTCACAAAGGAAGGGTCACTGAGTTGCCACCCTCACTACCCCCCTTGGAGAAAGGGAAGAGTGACTGCCAGTAATACCCTTGGCTTTATGAAGTGGAAACATCTTTATTTACAAAGGGCACTGGGATCATAAATTTGAGGCAGGGTTGATGGGGAGCTGGGTTATAACCCGAGGGGGAAAGCAGCGCTCACTTCCAGCCACCCAACACCCAGCTGAGCTTGGCTCTACAACAGCAAATCTTTGCTCTTAATTAAACTATGAGCTCTCATTTTTGGCTTTCCCCAAATTTTTTCAAGGGCTGCCTTGCACTTTATTTTCCTGCTTCTCGTGTCTTGCGGCATTTTGTGTTTCTGAGGCGCGTTATGAGAGGTGGGATTGTCTTCCACTGAGGAATTAACTACTAGCCAGTGTTGAAAGGAGGATATAAGATTTCATGGACCAGCAGGCTAATACGATGTGAAATCCTATTTTCCTATCATCCAAGTGTCTACAGAATTCCAAGTTAATGTACTTTATATTATATGGTTGCCACCTGTTTAAATTATCAGTAGTTTGACTATTTAAGCATGACACACTCCATTTCCTACCAATTTGTCTGTATTTCCAGAATGGATTCTCCCAGTGTTTCCATACTTAATTTTTTGTCTCCTTTTTCCCCCTAAAATGAGTATTGTGGCCTAGCATGGCTACATTTAAATTTTCATAAAAAAATTATATAGTTCACAGCACAGATTTAATTGATCACACCCTTACCTGGTGTAAATCAACCCAAGCAGCATTAATCCTAACAAGATTGCTCACCAGCTGAGGATCTGCTCCTGTGGATTTTTGTGTGTCAAAGCCGGGGAAGAGCAAATCTTCAAAAACCATCTTTGAAGATGGCTCCCTTTGAGCTGAAAATCACATTTTGCCATCATATGCACATTTGGGGAACATCATAAATCTCACGTAAACAGCCCCTGGTTCCGGTGCATACATTTAAATATGTGATGATCCCAGGGCCCGTGGAGCACAGGCGGGTGGGTG